>SWKJ01000147.1:0-10057 GCA_019425465.1 Colletotrichum falcatum | reverse complement strand
ATATCTAATAGTAGGGTTTCTACTAGAAGTATAGCTAAGGTCTAATACTTAGTAATAGTAAACTAGTGTATATTAGGGGATTACTTAGTAATTAGTTAAATAGTTAAAGGTTATTTAGGATAGCTTATATAGCTAGTATTAAATAAATAAAATATATCTAAAAGGTATTATAAGAAGTATTATAAGTTAATTACTAAAGAGCTATAAAGTCTATCCTAAAGTATATCTTAGTCTATCCTATATATAAGTCCTATTTCTAGGTCTATATCCTTAGTATATAGCTCCTATATTACTAAGAGATGTACCTATATACTAAGTATATAGCTTCTATATTCCCTATATATAGATCTAATTTTATCTTATTGTTATATAACTTATATTATAGTTCTTTTATTCTAGGGAGTTATCTTTCTATATTATCCTATTAGTTTTTATTCCTTATAAATACTACGCTCCTATACTTCTAGGCCTCTAGTGGGCTAGCGTTACCTATAACTTATTAGGTTATAATATTAGGTCTCCCTCTAAAGGTTTTACCCTTAAGACCTATAAGTAGGTTATATCTCCTAAGTTAAGGAGTTATTAATTATACTTCCTTATTTATCTATAATATTAACACTATATTAAGTTATATAGTAAAATTAAACTTAAAACTAGTACTTTATTTAGTATATAACTTAGTTTTTAAGTATTTTAGTACTAATAATATTATACTTTATACTTATTACTTTTATACTAAGTATACCTATTATATAGCTAAGGGAGTAAAAGTTTATTAAGGCTATAAGAACTTAAAGTATCCCTATAATAGGTCTTATAGTAGTAATTTAGTTATATATCTACTACTTTTTTTCTTACTATTTTACTATACTAATAAGTTATAGTATAATAGTTAAGTAATTAACGTTAAGAATTAGAGGAGAAAAAAAAGTAAGTAAGTAATACCCTCCTTAACTTTATTAAAAGTTAGCTAAGATTTAGTCTTAGGTTACTAAGGCTATAGGTTATCTTATAAGGATCTATACTAATTTATAAGAAGGTAAAAGAGTATTATATTAAGACGTTTATATAAGGTATATAGGAGTTAGAGGAGGAGGATACCTTATCTATATTAGATACTTATAAACGTTAAGTAGTATATAACCTTTAAGTAAATAAGGTATCTAATAATATAGACTAGACTAGTCTTAAGATTAGTAAAGAGTTTACTAATTTAGGTCCTTTAGTATAAGAGTTAAGTCCTACTAGGATTTATAAAAGTCCTAAAGTAGCTATTAAGAGTACTAGAGGTTCTTAATTAGTTCCTATAAGTTATCTTTATATCTATAGTTTTTCTACTTAATAAGGTATTTTCTTTAACTATTTTTAATTTAGTAGTTAATAATTCTTTTAACTTTATATTTTAGTTTATTTAGTTTAATAATAATATAGTTATTTATATTTAATCTATATAGTATTAGTTCTAGTAGTATAATATAAAAGACTAGGTATATTTTTATTATATCTAGTAAGTTAAGTTTAAAATTAATGTCTAAGACTTTTCTAAGAATTTTAAAAGGTCTAAGTTTCTTATAATCTAATTTATTACTTAGTTATTTTATCTTAATATTTTATTATAGTAGGTATACACTATTTCCCTCTTTAAAAGTTAGTCCTTTAATCTTTAAGGTGTTAGTATATTTTTTTATACGTTATCTAGTAAATTCTAAGTCTTATATAACCTATATTTAGATTTCTTATAGTTTATTATAGTCTACTATAGCTTTTAAAGCTTATAGTCCTTATTAAGGTTCTTTATATACTATTAGATTAAATCTATAGTTAAGGTAGAAAAGTAAGTTAAAAGTACTTTCTCCTATAGCGCTATTATATATAAATTAGGCTAGAGGTAGTAGTTATACTTAATTATCTTAATTATAGTTAATATAGTAGCATAGATATTATTTAAGTATCTAGTTAATTTATTTTATTTATCTATTAGTCTATAGATAAAAAGAGGTTAATAGTTTATAGTCTATACTAAGTTATAAAATTAGAGATTTCTAAAACTTTAAGGTAAATAGCTTATCTCTATCTAATATAATTTCTTAAGGTATTCTATAATTACTAATAATATACTTAAAAAAAATATATATAAGGTCTTCTACTATACTTAATTCTAAATAAGGGATAAAGTAGGTGTATTTTATAAGTTAGTCTACTATAATAAGGATACTATTATAGTATATCTTTATAAATAGTTCTCTTAACTTAGGTAGTTTAATAATAAAGTCTAAAGAGATTAAGTACTATACTTCTAGTAGTACTAGCAATAGTTAAATAAGTCTATATAGCTTATATAGACTATTTTTAGATTTCTTATATATATTATAGTCCTTAATTACTTTAGCTACTTCTTATTATATAACTTATACGTTATAATATTATTATATCTACTTATATGTTTTTATAACTCCTTAGTGTTTATATACTTTAGCTCTATATATCTTATATATTTAGTTAGCTATTATTTTTCTAGTTATACTAGTATTAATATATATACTAATTATAATAAGCTTTTAAGCTAGTATAATATTACTATTATTATCTTCCTTAAGGATAACCTTTATTTTCTCTAGGACCTTAACTTTATAGTCTAGTCTTCTACTAAGAGCGTTAACTCTTTTGTTTTCTATTCCTTTATAATAGATAATTTTAAAGTTATATTCTAATAGGAATTCTAACTATTAGATTTATTATTTATTAAGAACCTTAGACGTTATAAAGTAAGCGAGGTTCTTATAATCTAAGTAGATAATAACTTAGTATTTAATTCTTAATAGGTGTAGTCTTTATTCTTAGAATACATAAATAATTACTATAAGTTTCTTATTATAGATCTAATAGTTTAGTTTAGGTCCTATAAATACTTTTAAAAAGAATATATAGGGGTATAATTTTCCTTACTTATCTTATTATCTTAGTTATCCTCCTATAGTAAAGTCTAAGGTATTAACTTTAACTTTAAACTATTTATCTAGGTCTAGGATTATAAGGACTAGTTTTATTATAATAAGTTCCTTAATTTTATTAAATAATTATTAGTATTCTTTTATCTATTTAAATTTAGTATCTTTTTAGGTAAGTCGTTATATTAGTTAAGTAACGTTACTAAATCCTTTAATAAACTTTTAATAAAAGTTTATATATCTATTAAATAACTAAATATTTTTAATATTCTATAGTATTAGTTATTCTTTAACTATAGCTACCTTACTAGCTTATATTTATATTTCTCCTAGGGTAATAGTATATCCTAGGTAGTTAACTTTTTATATATAAAATTTACTTTTTTTTAGTTTAACTAGTAGTTTTACTTCTTAGAGTTTATTAAATACCTAGTATATATATTCCTTATATTTCTTAAGGTTCTTTAAAAAGATAAGGATATTATTAAAATAATAAATAATAAAGATATCTATCTTTTCTTAGAGTATATAGTTAATTATAGTTTAGAATATAGTAGGTATATTAGTAAGTTTAAAAGATATAATAAGTATTTTAAATAAGCCTTATCTAATTCTAAATACTACCTTCTATTTATCTCCTTTCTTAATATAAATTAAGTTATAGGCTCCCTTAAAGTTAAATACTATAAACTATTTTATACTATATAAGAGGTTTTAAAGTTTAAAGATTAGTAGTAGTAGGTATCTATTCTTAACTATAATATTATTAAGTTTTTAATAGTTAATATATAGTTATAATTTTTTATTTTTCTTAGGTATAAATAGGATAGGGTATCTTACTAATAATTCTAATAGTCTAATGTATCCTTTTTATAGGTTTTTATTTAGCTAGTTATTAAGTGTTTCCCTTTCTATTAGGTTTAATATATAGATAAGCTTAAGCTTTAGGTACTTACCTTCTATAAGTTAGATCTTATAGTTATATAGTTTATATTTTAGTAAGCCTATTTTTAATTCTTTAGTAAATAGCTTTACGTATTAATAGTATTTAAGGGGTACTATGTTAAGATAGTCCTCTATTAAATCCTTTATGTTATCTCTCTCTTATATTATATTTCTATTACCTATATAGCTATTTCCTTATGTTATATTTCTAATAGTTACTATAGATGTAAGTTACTAGTCTCTTATAGGCTTAATCCTTTTAATAAATATAATATATCTTCTTAGTTACTTAGATTTACTTAGGGGTTATAGCGTATAATACTACCTTATAGTTAAATCTCTCTACTAAAGTTAGCTAGTTTTTTAGTCTATATTAGGGTTATTCTTTTATAACTATAGGATACTAAGAATAATGTTTATCCTCTTATAGTAGTTATATTAAAGACTAGTTATTTATAATAATCCTAGATATCTATAGAAAGTTATATAGTCTCTCTATTAATAGATCCTTTGTTATATATAACTACTTCTCTTTCTACTATTTATAAATTATATAGTTTATCTTTAAATTTCTATTAAATTCTTTATTAATTTACTAACCTTAGTAATATTAGGTTTACTTATATACTACTATTAACTATAACCTTAGTAGGCTATCTTTTAATCTTAATATTAAGGAGTAAATATTTATAGTCTAGCTTTACTATAGTATATAAGGATTTTATTTTAGTTATTCTTAAGCTTATTACTACTTATAGTCCCTTTATAGTTAGTATTATTTATTTTTTATCTTAAGTAGAGAAAGTCTAGCCTTCTTAATCTATTCTTACTATATCCTTACTTTCTCTATATAGTAGTATTTATATTTATTATAAAAGTAATTTAACTAGTGTTATATTATACTATTAAGATATCTTAGGGGTTACTTTAGGCTAAGAGTAAAAATAATTTTATTATATTAGTACTCCTATACTTCTTAAGTATATAGGTTATTAGCCCTATAGACCTATCTAATAGCTTATCCTACTATAAGTTATCTTAGAAAGAATTTATATTCTTTCTTATTAGAGCTATAGAATTTATAGTTATTATAGATATAGTTAGCCTAGAATAGTTAATAGTAAAGTGTATTCTAAGGGTTAAGTAGTTCTTTATCTCTAAATATAGGTTTCTCCTTAGTTAAGATATTTAGCTTATTATTAATATTTAGGTCTATTATCCTATAGAAGCTAAGGCTTTAGTTATTAGTATTTTATTATACTTTAGGTTATACTTTTTCTTATTTCTTAATAACTAAAGGGTTATTACTAAAGTCTATATAGGTTTACTTTACTAGTAGCTTATTAGAGTTATAATCTCTATTTAACTAGCTATTAAAGGTAGGTAGTATTTATATCTATTATTAAATATACTAAGTTTATAACTTAGTTTATCTAATAATAATAGAAGGTAATTCTACTAGTTATTCTATAGCTTATTATTTAAGTTTACTTAGTATAGTAAACTTATCTAGGGACTCTCCTAATTCTAATAGTTTAGTGTTTTATAGTATTTATTTATATATAGTAAGTTATAGTAGTAGAAATCTTATTTTCTTTACTTATCTTCTTTTTACTATAACTATCCTTATTAGTATACTTTTTCTTAGAGGACTACCTCTAATTTAAGTAGTTCTTTCTAATTACCTTATATATAGATTTATTAATTAAGTTATTTTATTAGGACTTATAGAGTAGTAGTTTACTAGGGTTTTTTAAGTTACTTTCTTCCTTTATAGTAAGCTTTATTAAGAATTATAATATACTATTAGTTATATTCTTCTAGGGTAATAGGTTTAAATATTAGTTCCTTATTACTAATTACTTTATTATAGAAAGGTTTAAGGATTATTACTTAATTAAAGTAATGTTTTACGTTAATAGGTTTATATAATTATAGTACTAGTAAGTTATTTTTAATAAGGGTCTTATCCTTAATTTAGTTATTAATCTTCTTAGTAATTATTTCTTATTATTATTAAGTTATAGTAATAGTCTTAGTTCTTAGTACCTTAGGGTACTATCCTACTTACTCTTTATTATCTCTATAGACTAAGTAATTATCTTTATAGTATATAGTCTATAATATTTAGTTATATAGTATCTTCTTAGTAGCTATATTTACTTTTCTAGTACTTTTTAGTAGAGGTTTATTATATAGTCTCTTTAGTTATTTATAATTACTTATATAGTATCCTATCTTTTATAGTTATAGTATTATATATTCTTAATATTATATAATAGCCTATTACCTTATTATTTAACTACGCTAATATCTATAGGTCTTACGTAGTATCCCTATAAAGTACTTAATTATAAGTTACTTTAGGGTTTTTACTATCCCTTATTCTACTAATTTAGGGGTTTTAGCCCTTAAGTATACCTTTTACTAGTATTAGTATTTAGTTTTTATATTTTACCTTTTTCTTTTTGTTATTTATATAAGTATATATTAATTTTAATAGTAAGTTTAATATATAAAAGAAAATCTTCTAGTGTATTTATAATTTTTATAAGTTTATCTTTAATATCTTCTTTTAATCCTAAGTAGAATATAAAAATTAAGGAGTTATTAGTTATATTAAGTCTAATAGTAAGTTACTTAAACTTAGTAGCATAGTAAAATATAGCCTTAGTTTACTATAAGTTAGCTAGGTTTTATTTAGCTTATTATTTCTTATTAGGATCTTAGAATAATAACTTTAGGGTATATTTAAACCTTATTATACTTCTAAAGATTAACTAAGTTTTATAAGAGTAATCCTAGAGTTTACTATTATTTCTTAGGAATTCTTCCTAAAATAGCTTAAACTAAGAGAGTACTTTACTACATAGGAAAGTTCTTATATAGATTACTTATTTAGTTTTATTATAAAAGTTAGTAGTATAAAAGGTCTAATAGGTATATACTTAGATTAGAAATCCTTTTAGTTACCTATTAGTACTATTATAAGTCCTAGGGGAATTAAACTTAAGTTTATTTTATCCTTTAATAAGGGTTAAGATAATATTAGTAGTAGCTTAAAAGGTTTTAACTTTTTATCCTAGGGATATAGCTTCTTAGTTTTTTACTTTTAGCTTAGCTAAGGTTTTATTAATAATAGCTTATATTTATACTATATTATTATTATTTTTTTTAGTATATTATTATATAGTAGCTATCTATTCCTTATTCTTTTTAACCTTAGTTATAGTATAATAAAGCTTTTAGTAGGCTCCTATAGTAAAGGTAATATCTTTATTATTATTAGGTTTAATATTAAGTAAGGTATAGTTACCTATAGTAATATTATTAGCTATAGTAAGTTCCTAAGCTAGGCTTTAGTTATTATTTAAAATAGGAGTCTTACTAGTAAAGGCTAGTAATAGGGTATTTATAGTAGATATCTTATTAAAATACTATTAAGTAAATATTAAAGGTTAACTTACTTAATAAGAGTAATTAAAGTATTATAGTTAGATATCTAATAGTAGGGTTTCTACTAAAAGTATAGCTAAGGTCTAATACTTAGTAATAGTAAACTAGTATATATATTAGGGGATTACTTAGTAATTAGTTAAATAGTTAAAGGTTATTTAGATAGCTTATATAGCTAAGTAGTTAAATAAACTC
Source organism: Colletotrichum falcatum (assembly GCA_019425465.1). NCBI lineage: Eukaryota > Fungi > Ascomycota > Sordariomycetes > Glomerellales > Glomerellaceae > Colletotrichum > Colletotrichum falcatum. The sequence goes on along the minus strand of SWKJ01000147.1, from coordinate 2,513 downwards.
TAAGGTAGATATCTAAAAGGTATTATAAGAAGTATTATAAGTTAATTACTAAAGAGCTATAGAAGTCTATCCTAGAGTATATCTTAGTTTATCCTATATATAAGTCTTATTTCTAGGGTCTATATCCTTAGTATATAGCTCCTATATTACTAAGAGATAGCACCTATATACTAAGTATATAGCTTCTATATTCCCTATATATAGATCTAATTTTATCTTATTATTATATAACTTATACTATAGTTCTTTTATTCTAGGGGAGTTATCCTTCTATGTTATCCTATTAGTGTTTTTATTTCTTATAAGATACTATGCTACCTACGCTTTTAGGCCTCTAGTAGGGCTAGCGTTACCTATAACTTATTAAGTTATAATATAAAGCCTAACTTTACTAAGTATTTCCCCCTTAAAGATAAGTTAATAAATATTAATAGTAAAGATAAAGTTAAAGTAAATATTAAGATAGTTATATAGTATATAGATAATAAAGTCCCTACTATAGGGAAGGCTACTATAACTATTATATAGATTAGTAATACTTTTATATAGGATATTATAAAAGAATACTTATAAAATAAATAGATAAAGGCGCTTTAAGACTACGTTTAGTGTATATTATCTTTTAGTTAGAAGTTTATTACTTTAAATATAGCTAGAGAATCTTAATAATAACTATATTAAAAAGACTAAAAGCCCTATAAGCTAATTCTCCTATAAGAAATTAATAATTATAGACTCTTATACTATATTAACTTTAATAGTACTTATTAACTCTATCTACCTTAACTAGTATATAAAAAAGTCTTTAAGCTTACTTATAACTTAAAGTTTTACTTTAGGGTTAACTAAATACTAGTAGAGCTATATAGTATATATATTTATAGGAAGAAAGGGTTAGTCTACTAGTATATTACTTATTACTTAGTATACTATAAAAATTAAATAAATAAATAGAAAGTAGTTAGATCTCTATAACTTATTATAATACTAGGGATTCTATTTTATATAATTTCTATAGACTTTATTATTAATATACTTAAAGTTAGTAATAGTAATAGCTTTTAAGTATTACTTAATTTCCCTATACTTAATTACCTCTATACTATAATATATAAGTTTAGTAAAAAGGTTTTATTATTACCTAGCTATACTATATATAAGGCCTATTACTAGGCTTAAGTATTATTATAAACCCTTATAATATATAACTAGAGTTTATTAAAGGAGATTATTAGTAACTAAGACTTAAAGTTTATTTTTAACGTCTAGGGAGTAATTTTTAATACCCTTAAGATAAAGTTACTTATCTTAACTATATATTACCCTTAGACTAATAGTTAAAGTAAATAAACTAATTAAATAGTTAAAATTACTATTTATTTATATATATATATAAACCCTAAGATACTATAGATAAATATAATCTTATTACTATAATACTCTCTTAATAACTTACTAGTAGTTACTATTAACTAATCCCTAAATAAAGTAGTACTTAGTTTTTACCTATAGATAGTATTAGAATATATTAGTATTAATAATATACCTATAGAATTACTAAACGTCCTTTAGTAGATATACTAAGCTAAAATACTAGCCCTTATTAACGTAGTAGGCGTTATATAGAAATAGTAATATAACGCTAAGTATTATAATATAAAATTTTCTATAAAAGATAAAGTCTACCTTTAGCTAAGTAAAGGCTACTTTCTACCTAGTAAACTTAAGAAGAAATAGTTATTATAATACATTAGACTTTTCTTTATTAAGAGAGTAGTTAGCCTAGGGGTATATAAGATTAATTTACTATAGAGCTAGAGAGTATACCTAGTTATATTTACTACCTAGTTATAAAAGACTATATAAGGGAAGGATCCCTTTAACTATAAAGAAATACCCCTAAAGCCTATTAAGGTTAATAGGGTAGTTAAGTATAAGGTTAAAAAACTAGTAGATTAATAAATTACCTAGAGAAAGAAGTAACCTTTAGTTAAGTATTTTATTAAGTAAAAGAGATATTTACTAGCTTTAAATACTTAAGAACTATATAAGTACCTTAAACTAAACGCTAGTTAAATAGTAAAAGACTATAATACTAAAAGCCTTATTAACTAAACCTTAGTATATATAAAGAAATACTAAAAGGGTACTATAGTACTATAATATAAGTTTATTAGGTTATTATATAAAACTAAGGTATAAATACTAGTCTCCTAAAAATAGTAACCTATAGGCCTTTTAATAATACCCTATATACTAAATACTTTTTCTTTTATTTTTCTTTTATCTAACTATAGTATATTTATTATAGGGTATTTATTTTTATAAAGGAGGTTATTTTATTATAAAAGGGTATATTATACCTAAATATTTTTACTTTTTTCTTTACTTTTACTTATAATATATTTACCTATTTTTTCCTTATATTATAATATAACCCTTCTTTTTACCTATAATAATATAACTTTTTTCCTTTTTTATTATATAACTATCCTTTTTCTTTTTATTTTTAC
>SWKJ01000150.1:0-10233 GCA_019425465.1 Colletotrichum falcatum | reverse complement strand
AACTTTATTAATTTACCTAAAAAGGTTACTAAAGATAAGAAACCCTTACTATAGAGAATATTTTCTAAATATATATATATACTAAATAAACTTATTAGTTATAAGTTAAAGAAACTAATACCTATTTTAACCCTAATAAATTTCCCTATTATAATTAAAAAGGGTACTAAGGTTATATAAATTATACCCTTATATATAAATAATATAATAATAGCTATTACTAAGGATTAGCTAAAGTAAATAGCTTAAACTAGTAATAATAGCCTCTTTAACCTATTAAAGGAAGTAGTAAATTATATTATTATAACTAAGGATACTACTTTTAAGCTAAGGAGAATAATAGTTTAAGACTTAAAGGCTACACTTAGAGATATACTAAGTTATAGTATATTTAAACTAAATTTCTACTTAACTATTAAGAATTACTATAAGGTAAAGATTTATATAAATAATCCTAAGTATACTATAAAACTATAAGCTTTACTTAACTAATATAATATCTATTATAACTATAGTATAATCTTAATACTAAATAAAAATAAAATATAAATTAACTTACTTAATAGATAGTAAAATTAAAAATATAATATTTATATTTATTTACTTAGAATTAAAGATAGAGAGGTCTTTAATAACTAGTATAAGGAATAATATAAAAATAAGAAAATTAGTTAATAGTAGTACTTAATACTAATTACTTACCTTATTTTTATTATATAAAAATATAAGGAGGATAAAATAAAGTACTATAGGTATATAGTTATTAATATAAGACCCCTTAATAAAGCTATATTACTAAATATATACCCTTTACTAGACTAAAATAATATTATTAGTAGCCTAAAAGGTAAAAAAAAAAAATAATAATATTTAATATATTAAGGTTCTTTTACTAGCTTAGTATATATTCCCCTTACTATAACTATATAGTTATAATTAGTCTATAAGGACTTAAATACTCTAATATAGTCCTTATAAGTTTTAAAAATATACTAGTATATACTTAACGCTTTATAGATTAACTATTCTTTTTATACTAGTACTTTATATAAGTATATATTAATAATATTATAATCTTTAGTAACTTAAATAAAGAGTATCTCTAGTACCTTAAAATAGTCCTTAAGATCCTTAATAAGTACTAAATCTATATTAATATAATAAAGTTATTTATAGGCTTCCCCTTAGTAAAACTTCTTAGCTAAGTTATTAATAATAAAGAAGTATATAAGATAAATAATTATATTTATATCTTTTAATACCTTATATTCCCTTATAGTTTTTATAACCTTAAAATATATCTTAAGATAAGTAGTTAATTATATACTAAATTACCTTAGTTTAATATAATTACTTAGCTACTAATAGATTATAAAACCTATTTAGTAGCCTAGCTATATAATAAGTAAATATTAAAACCTAGGGTATTATAATAAACCTATACTAAGGTAGTAGTAAAAGAGAGTTTTAAATTAACGCTAAAAGAACTTAATATATAGTATTCCCTCTAAAAGAAACTTTATAAATAGGTTATTAAGTATTACTATAAACCCTAAGAAACCCCTCTTCTTTAAAATTAATACCTATATTATAAGGTTTAAGTTAATAGTTTTTTAGTTAAACTATAACTAAGATAGTAAGTAGATACCTAGTATTAATATACCTAAAAAGTATATTAAACTAATACTTTTTTTATTTTACTTTACTATATTAGTAGAGAAATAATATAATACTATAGAGGTAAAAGTAACTATTATTATTTAAGTTATAAAAAAACTCTATAAATTTATTTAGTTAAACTATTATAAAGTTAATATTCTTATAAATTATACTACTATAAAAGCTATTATTACCTATATATTACTATAAACTATAGATCTTACTAAGGCTAATCTTAAGCTAGTAAATACTACTAATTACTTATCTTAATTTTAGCTTAAGACTTTTTATATTCTTAGTAAACTTAATATAGTTTTTAATACTTTATCTTATTTACTAATAATAAAGCTTAACTTTACTAAGTATTTTCCCCTTAAAGATAAGTTAGTAGATATTAATAGTAAAGATAAAGTTAAAGTAAATATTAAGATAATTATATAGTATATAGCTAATAAAGTCTTTACTATAAGGAAGGCTACTATAACTATTATATAGATTAGTAATACTTTTATATAGGATATTATAAAAGAATACTTATAAAATAAATAAATAAAAGTATTTTAAAACTATATTTAGTATATATTATCTTTTAGTTAGAAGTTTATTACTTTAAATATAGCTAGAGAATCTTAATAATAACTATATTAAAAAAACTAAAGGCCCTATAAACTAATTCTTCTATAGGAAATTAATAATTATAGACTCCTATACTATATTAGCTTTAATAGTACTTACTAACTTTATTTACCCTAACTAGTATATAAGAAAGTCTTTAAGCTTACTTATAACTTAAAGTTTTACTTTAAGGTTAACTAAATATTAATAGAGCTATATAGTATATATATTTATAAAAAAAAAGGGTTAGTTTATTAGTATATTACTTATTACCTAATATACTATAAAAATTAAATAAATAAATAAAAGGTAGTTAAATCCCTATAACTTATTATAATACTAAAGATCTTATTTTATATAATCTTTATAGACTTTATTACTAATATACTTAAAGTTAGTAGTAATAATAGCTTTTAGGTATTATTTAATTTCCTTATACTTAATTACCTCTATACTATAATATATAAGTTTAGTAAAAAGGTTTTACTACTATTTAGCTATACTATATATAAGGCTTATTACTAGGCTTAAGTATTATTATAGACCCTTATAATATATAACTAAGGTTTATTAAAAGAGATTATTAGTAACTAAAACCTAAAGTTTATTTTTAATATTTAGGGAGTAATTTTTAATACCCTTAAGGTAAAGTTACTTATCTTAATTATATATTACCCTTAAACTAATAGTTAAAATAAATAAACTAATTAAATAGTTAAGATTACTATTTATTTTTATACTTATATAAACTTTAAGATACTATAAATAAATATAATTCTATTACTATAATACTTCTTTAATAACTTACTAGTAGTTACTATTAGCTAATCCCTAAATAAAATAGTACTTAGTTTTTACCTATAGATAATATTAAAGTATATTAATACTAATAATATACCTATAGAATTACTAAATATCCTCTAGTAGATATACTAGGTTAAAATACTAGCCCTTATTAACGTAGTAGGTATTATATAGAAATAATAATATAACGCTAAGTATTATAATATAAAATCTTTTATAGGAGATAAAGTTTACCTTTAGCTAAGTAAAGGCTACTTTTTACCTAGTAAACCTAAGAAAAAATAGTTACTATAATATACTAGACTTTTCTTTATTAAGAGAGTAGTTAGCCTAGGGGTATATAAGATTAATTTACTATAAAGCTAGAGAGTATACTTAGTTATATTTACTACCTAGTTATAAAAGACTATATAAGGGAAAGATCCTTTTAACTATAAAGAAATACTCCTAAAGCTTATTAAGGTTAATAGCGTAGTAAAGTATAAGGTTAAAAAACTTATAGATTAATAAATTACTTAGAGAAAGAAGTAACCTTTAGTTAAATACCTTATTAAGTAAAAAAGATATTTACTAGCTTTAAATACTTAGAAACTATATAAGTACCTTAAGCTAAATACTAATTAAATAATAAAAAACTATAATACTAAAAACCCTATTAACTAAACCTTAGTATATATAAAGAAATACTAAAAGGGTATAGTAATATTATAATATAAGTTTACTAGGTTATTATATAAAACTAAGGTATAAATACTAATCTCCTAAAAATAGTAACCTATAAGCCTTTTAATAATACCTTATATACTAAATACTTTTTTTTTTATTTTTTTTATCTAACTATAGTATATTTATTATAGGGTATTAATTCTTAAAAAGGAGGTTATTTTATTATAAAAGGGTATATTATACCTAAATATTTTTACTTTTTCCTTTACTTTTACCTATAACTTATCTACCTATTTTTCTTTATATTATAATATAACCTTTTTTTTTACCTATAATAATATAACTTTCTTTTCTTTTTACTATATAACTATCCTTTTTTCCTTTATTTTTATTAACTATAATAGTTATATAGTAACTTATATAGTTAATATACTTATTAATAGTAGATACTTTTTTTTTTTCTTAATTTCTATTTTTTTTTAATATTAGTAGTATCTATATATTAACTTTATTATTAAAAACCTAAGAAACCTATTTAGATTCTTTTATAACTAAGGTATATTTAACTTTTAAAATAACCCCCTTAATAATAGTATTAAAGACTTTAATAACTATAATTTTAACTAGTATATTAATATAATAAATATTAATAAAGAGTATTTCTATCTTATTATAAACTTTAATAATAAGGCTACTTAGTAGTAGAGAGGTTAAGCTTAGGGCTTTATACTTATTAACCCTCCTAGCTAAGATAATACTACTACTATAGAGACTATTAAGTATACTAAGTAATAGCCTTATAAATAAAGTAATAATATAATTATTAAATAAATTAATAAAAAGAACTAGCCTAATATTAATAATAATAATATTACTAAACCTCTATTAAAATTTAAAGATAATAAAAATAACTATATTAAATACTATAAGGCTATTAAAATTAATAATAAGAAAATTACTTTATATAAGGTTTAGCTTAAGGCTAATAAAGAAGGTAAAAAGTATATTAAGTTTAATAATTTTATTATTAAATAGTATACTAAGTATAGTATTAGTAAGCTACCCTTTTTTATTTTTAGCTACTTTAACCTTAGTAATAATAAGGATAAAGATAATAGTAAAAAGGAAAAACTAAAGCTTATACTTACTAAGGGTAAAGCCTCTACCCTAAGGCCTTAAGGGGTATTTTAACCTAAGAGATAGCTTTATATTAACTAAAGAAAGACTTTATAAACTCTACTAATTATAAGTTATACTATAAGATTTACCTCTAAATTAAGAAGTTTTATAAGGCTTATACTAAGGTTACTATATATACTTTACTTTCTTTAAATATAAACTTTTACTAAAAGATTACTATACCTATCTATAATATTTATAATACTTTAGTAAAAAATAATATATATTTTTACTTTTATTTTTTTTATACTACCTTTATTAAAAGTATCTACCTCTATCTAGAGGGTTATATTAATAGTATTATTACTAGTATACTACTTAAGATCTAGTACCTTAATTTTATCTTTATCTTAGAGATAAAGTATACTAACCTACTATATACTTAGTACTACTAAATTATTTAGCTTAATAACTATATTTTAGATATAGAGGCTATAGTTAATTAAGGATACTAAATTATTTAAGATAATAAAGTACTTATTAAAAATAATAATAACCTTATTAGCTATACTATAGCTAAGGTTAGTAAACTTAAACCTAAGGTTAGCTAACTAAAAAGAATTTTACTATTTATAATAAGTAAATAATTACTATTAGTAACTAAATTATTACTCTTAAAGCTAATTTATACTACTATAAGGTTAATATTAATATTTTTTATAAAAAGAAGATTATAAAGGAGATTATTACTAAGTTTAAGGCTAATAAATACTAGTAGCTTATTAATAAAGTCTATACCCTCTATAAGTAGGTTTATAAGCTAACTAAAGCCTAGACTAGTAAGTATACTACCCCTACTAATACTACTAGCCCTTTAGTAAAGTACTTTAAGACTACTAACCTTTTTATACCCTACTATAGTTAGACCTTAACTACTATAACTAGCTAGATATATACTATCTTTAGTAATATAGTATATATTATTTTATTAAAAATAATATAGTAAAAGGGTTTTTTTTTATTAAGTAAAGGTTATATATATATTAAAGAATATAAAAAAATAAGACTTTTATATAGAGGGGGTTATATTATAAGTATAAATAGATAATACTATAGATACCTACTAAGAGATCTACCTCCTAAAGGAGTATATATATAATACCCTTAGGTATCTTTACTTAAGGGCTAAGCTCTCTAAAATTAACTTTATTATACCTATATTTTACTATTACTTATATTATTTATTTATTACTTACTTATTTACCTTATTATTTATTACTTTACTTATTTAACTTTACTCTTTTACTATATCTCTTTATATTACTACTATCCTTTTAGGTTAGTAGCTCTTATAGCCTATTTACCCTATTAGATCTAAAATAGCTACTAGGAGGGCTATATTAATACTAATAGATAACTAAAAGGATTTTTAATCTAAGTATATATTTATTAAACCTTTTATACTATTAACTTTTATAATAAAACTAAATAAGTAATCTATATAAGAACTTTTTTATATAGTAAAGTATTCTCTTAGTTTAAACTATTTTAAGAAAAATTCTTAAGGAATAATAGTAAACTCTAGAATTACTCCTATAAAACTTAGTTAATATTTAAAAGTATAATAAGGTTTAAGTATACCCTAAAGTTACTATTTTAGGACCTTAATAAAAAATAACAAGCTAAATAAAACCTAGCTAACTTATAATAAACTAAGGCTATATTTTACTATACTACTAAGTTTAGATAACTTATTATTAAACTTAATATAACTAATAACTCCTTAATCTTTATATTTTACTTAAGATTAAAAGAAGATATTAAAGATAAACTTATAAAAATTATAAATATACTAAAAGATTTTCTTTTATATATTAAACTTACTATTAAGATTAATATATATTTATATAAATAATAAAGAGAAAAGGGTAAAATATAAAGACTAAATACTAATACTAGTAAAAGGTATACTTAAGGACTAAAACCTTTAAATTAGTAAAATAAAGGACTATAGAAGCCCTAAAGTAACCTATAACTAAGTACTTTATAGGGATACTATATAGGATCTATAGATATTAATATAGCTAAATAATAAGGTAATAAGCTACTATATAATACTAAGAATATATAATACTATAACTATAAAAAGATAAGATACTATATAAGTAATTATAAATAACTAAAGAGACTATATAATAAACCTTTACTAGAAAGCACTAAAAAAGTAAATATAGCTACTAAGGAGATATTATATAACTAAATATTATAGACTATATACTATAAAGATAACTACCTAGTCTATAGAGATAATAAAGAGTAAGTAAAATAGTACCCTAAGGTACTAAGAACTAAGACTATTACTATAACTTAATAATAATAAAAAATAATTACTAAGAAAATTAATAACTAAATTAAGGATAAAACCCTTATTAAAAATAACTTACTAGTACTATAATTATATAAACCTATTAACGTAAAATATTACTTTAATTAAGTAATAATCCCTAAATACTTCTATAATAAAATAACTAATAATAAGGAACTAATATTTAGACCTATTACCCTAAAAGAATATAACTAATAGTATATTATAATTCTTAGTAAAGTATACTATAAAAGAAAAAAGTAACTTAAAAAACCTTAATAAACTACTACTTTATAAGTACTAATAAAATAACTTAATTAATAAATCTATATATAAAGTAATTAAAAAAAACTACTTAAATTAGAGGTAGTCCTCTAAGAAGAAAGTATACTAATAAAGATAGTTATAGTAGAGAGAAGATAAATAAAGAAAATAAAATTTTTACTACTATAACCTACTATATATAAATAAATATTATAAAATACTAAACTATTAGAATTAAAAGAATCCCTAGATAAGTTTACTATACTAAGTAAACTTAAATAATAAACTATAGAGTAACTAATAAAATTACCTTTTATTACTATTAGATAAACTAAGTTATAAACTTAGTATATTTAATAATAGATATAAATACTATTTACTCTTAATAGCTAATTAAATAAAAATTATAACTTTAATAAGCTACTAATAAAATAAACCTATATAGACTTTAGTAATAACCCTTTAGTTATTAAAAAATAAAAAGAAGTATAACTTAAAGTATAATAAAACACTAATAACTAAAGCCTTAGCTTCTATAGGATAATAAACCTAAACGTTAATAATAAGCTAAATACCTTAACTAAAGAAAAACTTATATTTAAAAATAAAAAACTACTTAACCCTTAAAATACCCTTTACTATTAACTATTTTAGGCTAACTATATCTATAATAACTATAAATTCTATAGCTTTAGTAAAATAAAATATAAATTCTTTCTAAGATAACCTATAGTAAGATAAGCTATTAAATAAGTCTATAGGGCTAATAACTTATATACTTAGGAAGTATAAGAGTACTAATATAATAAAATTATCTTTACTTTTAGCCTAAAGTAACCCCTAAAATATCTTAATAGTATAATATAATACTAGTTAAATTACCTTTATAATAAATATAAATACTATTATATAAAGAAAGTAAAGATATAGTAAAAATAAATTAAGAAGGCTAAACCTTCCCTACTTAAAATAAAAAATAAATAACGCTAACTATAAAGGGACTATAGGTAGTAATAAGCTTAAAAATAACTAAAATAAGATCCCTATATACTATAGTAAAGCTAGACTATAAATATTTACTTTTTAATATTAAGATTAAAGGATAGCCTACTAAGGTTATAGTTAATAGTAGTATATAAGTAAATCTAATATTACTAAGGTTAGTAAATTAATAAAGAATTTAATAAAAATTTAAAAATAAACTATATAACCTATAAATAGTAAAAAAAGAAATAATTATATATAATAAAGGATCTATTAATAAAAAAACTATATAACTTTTTATAGATATTTAGGATTATTATAAATAACTAGTCTTTAATATAACTACTATAGGAAGGATAAATATTATTCTTAGTATCCTATAGTTATAAAAGAATAACCTTAATATAAACTAAAAAACTAGCTAACTTTAGTAGAGAGATTTAACTATAAAGTAGTATTATATACTATAACCTCTAAGTAAATCTAAGTAACTAAGAAAATATATTATATTTATTAGAAAGATTAAGCTTATAAGAGACTAGTAACTTATATCTATAGTAATTATTAGAAATATAATATAAAAAAAAGCTATATAGGTAATAGAAATATAATATAAGAGAAAGCTAATATAAAGAATTTAATAAAAAACTATCTTAATATAGTACCCCTTAAATACTATTAATATATAAAACTATTTACTAAAGAACTAAAAATAAGCTTACTAAAATATAGACTATATAACTATAAGATTTAGCTTATAGAAGGTAAACACCTAAAGCTTAAACCTATTTATATACTAAACTTAATAAAAAGAGAAACACTTAATAACTAGCTAAATAAAAAACTTATAAAAAGGATATATTAGACTATTAGAACTACTAGTAAGATACCTTATCTTATTTATACTAAAGAAAAATAGAAAATTATAACTATATATTAACTACTAAAAACTTAATAATATTATAGTTAAGAATAGATACCTACTATTATTAATCTCTAAACTTTAAAACCTCTTATATAGTATAAAATAGTTTATAATACTTAACCTTAAGGAAGCCTATAACCTAATTTATATTAAGGAAGAAAATAAATAAAAGGTAGTATTCTAAATAAAATAAAGCTTATTTAAAATACTTATTATACCTTTTAGACTTACTAATATACCTACTATATTCTAAACTATAATTAACTATATACTCTAAGAAAAGCTAAATATCTTTATTATTTACTATCTTAATAATATTTTTATCTTTTTAAAGAACCTTAAGGAATATAAAGAATATATATACTAAGTACTTAATAAACTTTAAAAAGTAAAGCTACTAATTAAACTAAAGAAAAGTAAATTTTATATATAAAAAGTTAACTACCTAGGATATACTATTATACTAAAAAAAATATAGATATAAGCTAGTAAGATAGCTATAGTTAAAGAATAACTAACACTATAAAATATTAAGGATATTTAGTTATTTAATAGATATATAAACTTTTATTAAAAGTTTATTAAAGGATTTAGTAATATTACTTAACTAATATAATAACTTACTTAGAAGAATACTAAATTTAAATAGATAAAAAAATATTAATAATTATTTAATAAACTTAAAAAACTTATTATAATAAAACTAATCCTTATAATCTTAGATTTAAATAAATAGTTTAAAGTTAAAGTTAATACCTTAGACTTTACTATAGGAGGATAACTAAGATAATAAGATAAGTAAAGAAAATTATACCCCTATATATTCTTTTAA
>SWKJ01000158.1:0-11119 GCA_019425465.1 Colletotrichum falcatum | reverse complement strand
TATAGGTAGAGGTAAAAGATTTTTTATTTTATTAGTGTTATTATATAGGCTATTACTTTTAATAACTAGCTAAGTAATTATAAATCTAATACTTAGTAAGTAATAAACTAAGTAAAGAAGTCTAGTATATATATTATTAAGTTTTAGTAATACTTTTATCTTAAGAGATCTAATAAAATTATATACTTTAGTATAGAGTTTCTATTAGTTTATATACTATATTTAACTACTATAGTTATTAAGAACTAATTACTAGTTATTAACTAAGTCTTCTTTTACTAAGATATTATCTTTAGATATCTATAAAGAAATATATATAGGAGTAGGGGTTTTAGGGTTAACTCTAGAGGCTATAGTAGTAAAAGGACTTTAGTTAAAGTAATATTACTAGGGTTATCTTACTAAATATAAAACTTACTCTCTATAACCTTCTATAGAATAGGTATTAATAAGTTTTTAAAATTAATAAGTATAGTTTAACCTTAGAGGTACTTAAGAAGAGGACTACCTTAGCTATTATTATAAAGTAGGAGTAGTAATATATTATTATTTTATTACCTAACTAATTAAGCTTAGTAATTTAAAGTTAAGTATTTAATTCTTAGATTTATTCTTAATAAATAAAGTTAAAAGTATTTAAAGTTATTATAAGAAAAATATTAAAATACTTCTAGATTAAAGTAAAGTCTATAGAGACTTACTCTTACTTAAAAGTTATTAAAAAAGATAAAAAGGGAAAAGAAATATAATAAGATAATAAAAAGAAACCTTACTTTAAATTATCCTTTAAAAAGTAATAATATTAGTTAATAAGATTAATTAAAAGTTTAGTATAACTTATTATAAGTAATTAAAAGGTATAAAAGGTAAAGTTAGTAAATAAAGTAGGTTTATAAGTAAAGAAAATCCCCCCCTAACCTTTTTAAGTAATTAACCTTACCCTCCTTTCTCCTTTATCTTTAATAGGTATAATAGTAATAAATCCTCTAGTAATATCCTTTTATATTATTAATAGGAGAATAATTTTTTTTTACTTCCTCTTAAAATTATAATATAAAAGAAAAATTTATTTATTTTCTTATAAGTCTTAGTAACTATTAAGTAGGTCTAAGAATCTATTATTATAATAATATTTAACCTTAACTTTTTTATTTAGGGGTTAGGAATACTAATAACCCTTATCCTTAATACCTACTATTAAAGTATATTTATAGCTACTAAGTATTAATACTAGTCTACCTCCTAAGAAGAAGGTTAATAACTCTCCTCTATATATCTTATATAGTAATAACTAACTTAAGGTAGGTCTAAAAATATTAAACTAAAGCTTAGAAAAGTACTTATAAGTAGTAGATAGTAGTTTTTTTATCTAGATACTTCTAAATATTCCTTAAAATAAATACTTTAAGGTAGCCTTCCTCCCTTAAATATAGCCTAATAAATTAACTATTATTATATAACTAAACTTCTAGTTAAAGTACTAAGTCCTAAAGACTATTAATAAATATTTTTTTATACTAAGGGCTAAAGAAACCTTTATTATTAAGTATTTATCTATTAATATATCTTAATAATTTAAAGTATATAAATATTAAAGGTATTTAAGTATATAACTATAGCCTATAGCTTTTTTATTTAAGCTTATAGTAGCTATAATACTATCTTTATAACTACTATAAGAGTATACTTATACTACTTATAATAATAAAACTAGTGCCTAGGTTTATAGTCCTTACTTTAAATATATCTCTTTACTAAGTACCCCTTATATAAACTATTTTTATTATAAGATATAGTTATTTTATTTTTATAAAAACCTTAGTATCTAAAATAATATAAATATAGTATTAAAAAAAAAGATATTATAAAAAGAGTAGTAAGTTTAATAGTTAGCTTATCTTAGTATTATATATCCCTATAACTATTATTATCTATAATATTAACTAGTTTAACTTTTCTTAACTAAAAAAAGTTAACTACCTTACTTAGGCTATAGAGTACTATCTTAAAGTATTTTTCTACTATACCTACTATCCTTTTATAGGCTAAAAGCCTATATAGTTTAGCCCTAAGGATATTATATTTTCTCTAGGACTTTAGCTTATTAAAAAGAAATAATAAAGGATATAAGAAATATAAGAAATAAATTCTTAGTTATTTAAGAGAAAATAAAGGTTAAGTAAAAAAAGAAATATAAGGATAAGTTTAATAATTAATAAAACTAATTCTTTATAATAAAAGAAATTATATATTATTAGGTTTTTTTAACTATATATATTCTTTACTTTTTTCTATATCTATATATAGTAGTACTACCTCTAGAGTCTATACTTATATCCTCTTATAGGCTCTTTTAAGGTCTTTAAGGTATTACTTTAATTATATAATAATATTTTAAAAGCTTTTATCCCTATTACTCTTTGTAGGGACTAGTAGTTTTTTAACCTTCTCTTTATTATTACTATCTTTTTTTAAAGGTATTTTACTAAAAGTAAAAAAAACTCTTATAATTTCTTTCTTTATATTAAATTTAAGAATATCTAAATTAATAAGTTCTTAATATTTATTAGGGGCCTTAATAAATTTATATAATTAATTTACTTTAAATATTATCTTAATTATTTTATCCCTAGATATAGTTATTAACTTATAAGATAATATCTTAGGGGTATATAATAGAATCCTATAAGGCTTATCCTATCTATAGTTAAGCTTTTTAATTAATAATTTATTAATTAATACCTTAATATTATATATAAAAACTAAGTTATTTACTTTAAGTTATTATACTTACTATATTTATATATTATAGTTATTATAATACTTAGCTATTTTTTTATATTATTTTATAATTATCTCTTAGGCTTTCTCTTAGTTCTCCTTTAATTATAAAAAGGCTTATAGATATAATTATACCTTATCTTCTTAAGATTATATTAATTCTAGTCTAAGACTCTCTATATAGGTGTTAGCGTTTTAATTAAAATTATTACTTTATATCTATATAAAAGGTAAAAGGAACTAAAGCTAGTTAGTTAGTATATACTTATTTAGTCTAAGAATAATATAGCTAGTAAGTAGGATTATAAATTAGTTTTAGTTCCCTTTATAAAAGTTAAAAGTATATATATAATAGGTTAATATCTTATCTTAATAGCTTTATTTACCCTAGGGTTATATACTAAGGTAACCCTCCTTCTAGTCCTATACTTTTTATTAAAAGTAATAATATAGTCTTTATTCTTTAGTTTTTATTAAT
Organism: Colletotrichum falcatum; assembly: GCA_019425465.1. Lineage (NCBI taxonomy): Eukaryota > Fungi > Ascomycota > Sordariomycetes > Glomerellales > Glomerellaceae > Colletotrichum > Colletotrichum falcatum. The sequence goes on along the minus strand of SWKJ01000158.1, from coordinate 7,860 downwards.
AATTAATTTACTATATAGACTATAGTAATAGATAATATCTTTTTATATAAACTTAGTAATATTCTTTAAAAAGGCTTTTATTAGCTACTAAGCCTTAGGTTAACTTAAAAAGAGATCTTTTACTTTAATTAAATAGTACTTATTAATATACTATATATTTAGTAAGATTTTTATAAAAGGTAGTCCTTTTAGTTTTATAAATATCTACTTATTATTAATTTATCTACTTTATTATTTTTAGTAGTCTAAGTATATTTAAATTACTACTACTACTATAGGCTATAACTTATCCTATATATATTAATTAGCTAAGCGCTTAGCTATAGCCTTTTTACCTTAGTAGCTACTCTCTTTATAGGTATTTATAATTAAGATATTTTATTACTTTAAGTTATTAATTACTTACCTAAGTATAGGTTTTACTAGCGTTAATCTTATAAAAAGGAGATAGTCTTATAGTATATACTTAAAGGTATTTTCTTAAAACTACTTATATCTATTAAAATATACTCCTAGGGGTTATCTTTAAGTTAAAAAGTAATATATAATCCTCTTAGACTTAGTTAAATAGATCTAAGAATTATTTAAGATAGTTAAAAGAATAGATAGTAAGTCCTCTAGAGGGTTATTATTAGTTATATATATTTTCTTTAGTTACTCTTTATTACTATATAACTAGGCTTTATTAAAGAAAGATTTAGTTTTTATATTAATAAAAAAGATCTATAAATTAATCTAATTATTTATTTCTCCTTTAGCTTTTTTATTAATTATATCTAAGGGTTTATATAGTTTTTATAATAAGCTATTAGCTATAGTATTCTATAATCCTCTAATATAGTAAACTTTAAAGTTAAATATATAGATTTATATAATTTAGTAAATAACTAAGGTACTAAGGATATCTATAGCTACCCTATTAAGTTATATAATTAAAGTCTAAGTATTTATTTTAAAGAGAAAGTATTATCTATAGAGGTAGTTATATACTTACTTTAAAGCTTTAAGGATTCTATAAAGCTTTTTTTTACTAGTATTATATATTAGCTTAACGCCTAACTATATACTACTCTTAAACCTAGAGACTACTTATTTATTACTAATAAATTAGCTAAGAACTCTACCCTAGCCCCTATTACTTATATTAACTACTAAGTAAACTTATCTTCCTTTAAGGCTATAATTAATTATAATTAAAATAAGTATAGTAGTTAATTTCTCTTTTAGGATATTTATAGTAGACTATTACTTTAGTCTCTATATAAAATAAACCTTTTTTTAAAGTATAGTAGTAAAAGGCTTAGTAATAGTTAAAAAGTTCTTAACTTAAATTTAATAAAAGAAAGTAATACCTAGAAAGAACCTTAAATTAGATATATTTAAATACTTAACCTATTTATAAATCTTAATAATCTTTTTTTAGTTAAGATAGTATTTAAAAGTCTTATAAATATATCCTATAATTATAACTATAGTTTAAGCCTATTTTAACTTAATAATAGTAATAGTATAGCCTATAAGCTTAAAGTTAACTAAGATTTTATTAATATTAATAAAGTACTTAAAAATAAATCTATAAATACTAGGATAAGTTAAAAGCTCCTTATTATTATATATTATTATTAGTCTTTAGATTATAATATTATTAAGAAAGGCTTTATAATATATTAAGATAAGGTTATAGAGGATATAAATTATAATATATATAAACTAAGCTACTAAGTTTATAGTTTCTATAGGTAAAGTATAGTACCTTAAGAGGCTAAGAGGAGTTATAAAAGTTATTAAATTTTAACTTTTAATAGCTAGGGGACTTAGTTATATCTAGAGAAAATATTAATAAGGGATAATAACTTATATATTATAAAATCTTTTAAAAAGTTATCTATTATTAAAGGAAGCCTACTATCTCTTATAGTAATAGTATTTACCTTAGTTACTAAGTTAATAAAATATATCTTACTATTTTTTTTATAAATTAAGAAGAAAGGGTTATAATATATAATGTAGCTATATTTAAGTATCCCTTAAGTAAGATAGTTTTTAAGGATTTTAATAACCTCCTCCTCTAAGGTATATAGAATAAGAATACTTCTTACCTACTATACCCTATAAGGGATAGTCTTAATTTCTTATAATAAAGTAACTAAGGAATTAACTTATCTATAATAGGGAAACTCTTATACTAAAGCTTTTTTTTAAGTAAATAAAATTACTATTAAGATTTTTTTTTCTAGGGGTATAAATAGTTAACTATATCTATAATTACTTTAAATTAATCTTTTATTAGTTATAAACCCTTTTTAATATCTAAAAACTTTAGTATTATTAGGTTTATAAATAGGCTATTAAGGTTAAGTTTAAGGTTTTTTTTTACCTTCTTTTAAGTTTTAAGTTTTTATTCTAGGTTACCCTTAGGTATTAAACTATCTAATAGTATATTATCTACTAGAATAACCTTTTTATCTTTAGTTTTATATATTATTATAATCTCTTTTATTAATATAATATTAACTAATTAGATTTATAAATATAATTTTAAATTTCTAAGAGTAGGTATTATTATTTACTTTTATTACTAGCTTAAAAATATATCTACTACTAAAATAATTTCTAGGCCTTTCTTATAAGGGGTCTTTTTTTTCTTCTATTTATTTCTCTTATGCTTCTTAGGTTTATAAATATAGTAGTAAGAGTCTAGAGAATAACTATTATAGGATTCTATATACTTTAAAAGTTTTAAAATTATCTTAGTAATTTAATTTAGTTATAGGTATAGTACTAATTTAATTATTACTTCTAAGACGTTATTAAAAATATCTTTATATTTATTAATAACTACTATAATTTCCTTATTATTATTTAGTTAGTTTATAATATCTTATAGTATTATTTATATTAGTTTAATATAGTTAGCCTATATAGTATTAATATTTTTATATTCCTTAATACTTCTTAGTATTATCTTAATCTCTTTTTCTTCCTCTATAATATTAGTAGTTAGATTAGTTCCTAGAAAGAAATAGCCTACTATTATATTAGGATTTATAATAGAGGCCTCTATTTCCCCTCCTTTATAGAAAGTAATCTAAAGCATTATATTCTTTTAAAGTATTTTATATTAGTAATAAAGTTAAAAAACTATATAGTTAAGCTATTAGTATAGAAAAAAAGTAAAATATAGATCTTAATATTTATAAACTAAAATAAACTAATAATTTAATTCTAAGAGTACTCTAAAAATATATAAGTCTTTAAGATAAAAGGTACTCCTAAGATTAAATTCTTAGTATAAGTTCCCTCTAGGTAAATAAAGAAGCTAATATCTTTTATATAATTATTCCCTAGGTAAATATTATTTATTAAAGTACCTAAGAATTAAATATAATATATTATATCTATAATACCTTTAATTCTAAGGCTAGTCTTAATAGTTATATCCTATAAACCTATTTATTATATAAAGGATTTATTAATAATATTAATAGCTAAGCTACTATCTAAAATACCTCTTACTAGGATATTATTAGGTTTATAAAGTATAATTATAAGCTACTAGTAGGTAGCTATAAAGTTATAAACTAAAATCTTTTATAAGGAGGTAATAATACTATCTTTAGGGGAGTTATCTACTAAGTTAGTCTCTTTAAAGACTATATTAATTAAATTAATCTTAAAGTTAATAAAATAGATCTAAGAATCTTAAATTACTATAGTTACTACTAATTATAAAGTCTTTATAGGTAATAAGGTCTTTATAGTCTAGTTTTACTTCTTTATTTACTTTAGAATTATATTTTTATAAGTTTTAACTTTATTAAAATAGTATATAAGATATTTATTTATAGCTATAAAAATATTTTATTTTTTTTAAGCTTAATAGGCCTTATAGTCTACTATAGTAGCCTTAGCCTAAAGGTAGACTAAACTATTATAATTAAGTTATATTTAATAAAGAAAATCCTTTAGTATTAAAATCTTATTATTAGTTTTCTTATAAAGTAGCTTTTATACTAGAGACTAAGAGCTCTATATAGTAAATCCTTTAAATATAGTAAGCTAGTTTAGTTATTTCTCTTTAGGTAGAGGTATAATAATATTTAGTTTAACTACTAGGGTTCTATCTTTATTAAGAAGTTTTATAATTTAGTTTATAATATTAAGGTTAGACTATTTAATATCTAAGAGGTCTACTAAATAAAGGGTATACTTTAAATAAATCTTATATAGTTCTTAGTAATAACTAAGTTTTTTTATATACTTAGTACTATAAATAGTCTTAAAAACATTAGTAGTTATTAATATATAGAAAGAATTAAAATAATCTTCTATAAATAAAATATCCTTTACTAGGTAGTTATTTATAAATCTATTTTAATAAGGTATACTTATATAGTATACCTTAAAGTTTATAACTTCTCTTTTTAATTTAAGCTACTATTCTTTTATAAGAGATCTTATAGTGTTTATTAGGATCTTAAAGCTTTCTAAGTATATTAAAATATAATAAAAGATAGTCTTCTTATTAAGCTATCTATAGTTATATTTTTTATTAATAATACTAAGCTTTATAAGTATTATAGGATTATTTAATATACCTAAATACTAATAAGGAGCCTTATAATAATAAAAATAACTAAAAAGATATCTTTATATTTTTAGGTAGCTATAGGTAAAGTAGCTAAGTAATTTATAGAACTAATAAGTATTATTAGTATAGAAAAGGTTATAGTATTACTACTAAAGACTATAGTTTTAGTATCCCCTATAGCTATTACCTCTATTATAGCTACTACCTTAACTATAACTAAACTTACCTCTTTAGCTATAGTTACTAAGACTATAGGTTTATAAATTATTTCTTTATTAGTAGTAACTAGTTAAGGCATTAAGGTTTATAATATTAAGAGTTATTTATCTATTAAGTTAGATAATCTTATTTATAACTACCTAAAATTAAGCCTATATATTAGCCTTATTAATAGAGAAGCCCTTAAGGTTATTAGTAAGGGTATTAATAGCTATTATAATTACTTAACTAATAGTATTATTTACTTTACCCTTAAGAGTCTTAGATACTAAGATCTTCTTTTAATTAAGTTTTAGGAGTAATATAATAGGCTTTAACTTTACCTTACTACTAAGTTATTAAAGAGTAAGTTAACTTTTTACTTATTAAACTAAAGTATCCTTAATAGAGGTTTAGGTCTTATAAGGGATATCTATAACCTTATAACTAAAGGTCTTTATAACTACCCTTATTACTTACTATAAGAAATAATAAAAAATAATATAAATAAGCTTTAAGTTAATAAGAGGGGTGTCTCCTTAAGCTTTAGCTTTATATTATAATATTTAAATAGTTAATAGTAGAGTTATTATATTATTAGGATTATTATCTAAAATCTAGTTACTATTAATAAAGTTTTTTAACTTTTTATTAGGATCCTAATAAGTCTTTAGGTTTACTAATCTAAAAACCTTTATTAACTTATCTTTTATAAGATCCTAGGAGGTTTAGTTAAAAGTAAGAGATTTAATAACCTTAGTAAAGTTAGTAATATAATATATATAGATTTTTTTAATCTTATTAGTATTAGTTTTCTAAAAAAGAGATATAAGGTTATTATATTTATCTAAGAAGTCTAAGATATTTATACCTATAAACTTAGAGACTTCTATAAAATAAGGGGTTATTAGGGTAATAGTTAGTTATTATATAATTATTAAGGCTAACTCTATATAGTTAGCTACTATTAATACTTTTTTTATTAGTAGCTTAGGTTTAATAAGCTTAATTATAAGTATAGCTAAGTATTATAAAGAGCTATTTAAGGTTATTAAGGGCTCTCTTTTATCCTTTTTTTTAGCCTATAGCTATAGAGTATTAAAGGCTAGTCTAGTAAACTAGGGAAATTTAACTACTTTACCCTTAGAGGATAAGCTACCCTCTAAGTTAATATTCCCTATAAGTAAGTTAAATATCTTAGATTATATTTAAAAATAAAATAATAAAAGTTATTATATAGTTAGGTTTAATTTTCTTATAATAGTTTATTATCTAAACTTTTTATATTCTTTTTTAAAATTAAGTTAATTTTTATAGTTAATAAAGTAAGTATTCTTTACTCTTAACGCTAGGTATATAGTATTTTTCTTAATATACTTCCTTATATTATTAGATACCTTCTATACTATTTTATTTTATATTTATTAGTATTTTACTATTTTTACTTTTTTTTATAATTTATTAGTTTTAGCTTAATATAACTATCTTACTATACTTATTAGCTTAATAAGACTACTATTTTTACTTATTATATTAGTATCTTAAATTAATAGTATTACTATAAGTTAGTATTACTATTATTATATATAATTAATCTTATAAAATTTAAAAGAGATAGTCTTTAACGTATAAAGGAGAATATATACTTAATAATTTTAAATTATCCTCTCCCTTTGCACCTAGGGAGAGTTTTTTAAGGTCTTCTTTATTCCTACCTTTTTATTTAATCTAGTATATAGCCTTTATACCTTCTTATCTAAAAAGGTAGTTATTTAGAGAATATCTAGCTTAACTATCTCCTAATTTTTACTTCTAATAATAATAGTTATATTATATTATTAACTAGTTTATTTAGACTATATAAAAGGGACTTATAATCTATCTAAAGGATTCTTAGATCTAATAGATAGAAAGTAAAGATTTACCTCTAGGTACTATTAAGAAAGCGTAAAGACTACTAATATAAAGGAGGGGAAGACTATAGTAGAAACTACCTTAACCTTATAACCTCTTTAGATATTAGTAATATATACATAGAATAATAGAGAACTTAATTATTAGATCTAATTAAAAGAAATAAATAAAAAAGGGCTAGAAATAATAAAGAAATTATAAAAATACTAATATATATAGTCTAAATAAAACGTAGGTATAAGGTAACGACTATGTATATTAATAATAATAATCCTATGTAATATTCCTTTATTTATAGTAGTAACTATATAATGCCTACTTATACTACTAACTATAATCTTACTTATATAAAGGTCTTAGTTACTACCTAACTTAATCCCTCTTACTATATACTTAACTATAAAGAAGTAAAAATAAAAAAAGACTCTAAAAGTTCTCTTATTAAGAGGATAGAATATATAAAACTATTAAGTATTATTATTTTATTTATTATTCTTAATATTTACCCTTATATAATATTAAGAAAAGTTAGAGTAAATAATTGTTAAACTATAAAGAGTAATAAAGCTATTAAGCTTTATATACTAATATAATAGTAATAATAGTAGTCCTACTAAGCTAATAAGTATAATAAGATAACTAATTAGTTTAAAATTAATAAATAAATATAAAAAGTAAAAGATAAGTAAGAAAAGTAAAGTACTAATATATAGCATAGAAAGGTATCTAAGAAAGTAATAAGGATATTATAAGAATACCTTATACTTAGCACTAAGGGTAAAAAATACTTACTTTAATTAACTATAAAAGTTAACCTAATTTTAGAAGAAAATATATAATATTTTAATAAAGTATTATAATAAGAAGACTATATTTAACTACTAAATAACTTTTATTATTTTATTCTTAGATATAATCTAAGATATCTAATCCTCTTATTAGTAATATTAACTTAGAGAGTAGTTTATCCTCTAAGGGTAAAAAGACTAAGTTTCTTTAGTATACTAGTAGTACTTTTAATACTCTATAACTAAGAGCTAAAGATAATAATAAAGGAGGACTCTTAATAGCCTTGAATAATTCTTTATAATACTTTACTATTTTAGTAACTAAGCTAGTTAAACCTAAGCCTTAGTTAAATTAACCCTTAATAATAT
>SWKJ01000162.1:0-12757 GCA_019425465.1 Colletotrichum falcatum | reverse complement strand
TGCATCAACCAAACTGAGCCCGATCAGCGGGCGCCGGATCGGCCGGCAGCGGCCCGATGATGCGGCGGCGCACCAGCGCGCGGCCCGCGGGTCCCAGCAGCAGCAATGGCAGGACCCACGGCAGGATGTGCTTCTGCCGGCCGATGCCGGACGGGCACAACAGCGCCAGCCGCTCGACCCGCGCCGGCCGCCGCACGGCGAAGTCCAGCGCCAGCCACGCGCCCAGCGAAATGCCGAAGCACGCCGCGCGCGCCACGCCCAGTCCATCGAGCACGGCCTCCAGCCAGGCCGCGTGCGCATCGCTCGCCAGCGGCAGCCGCGCCGGCGCGCTCGGGCCTGCCTCGCCGATCAGGTCGATCGCGTAAATGCGGAAATGCGGCGCCCAGGCCGCGGCCTGCCGCTGCCAACTGGCGGCCGTGCTCTGCGCGCCATGCAGCAGCACCAGGGGCGGTGCGTCCTCGCGGCCGCACACCAGCACATGGGTGTCGCCGGCCGGCGTCGGCACCGTCACTCGCCGCACATCGGCCGGCCAATGGGCCAGCGCCGCGGCATAGGCCTGGCGCACGGCTTCGGCGTGGCGCTCGGACTTGAAGACCGGGCTCATGCCGGCGCGTCGCCGCGATGACGCAGATGGATCAGCGGATAGGCCCGTCCCTGGCCATCGCGCTCGGAACGCCCGGTGCGCTCGAAGCCCAGCCGTTCATAGAAGCCGATCGCCTGCGCGTTCTGCTCGTTGACGTCGGTGCTCAGGCCGGGATGGCGCCGCAGCGCATCCTCGACCAGGGCGCGCCCGACGCCCTTGCCGCGCGCGGCGGGATCGACGAACAGCGCTTCCATGTGGCCGCCGTCGAGCAGCATGAACGCCAGCGCGCGGTCGTTCGCATCCACGGCCAGATCGAGCGTGGCGGCGGGCAGGAAGCCCACCACCTCGGCCTCGATGTCATGGCGGTCCTGCGGCGAGAGGAAATCGTGGGTGGCATCGACGGCGCGGCGCCAGATGTCGACGACGCGTTCGCCGTCGGCGGGAGTGGAGGTTCTCAGGGTGATCATGGTGCTACGGAAAAAAAGAAGAAAGGCTGGCGGCCGTCAGCCGGCGTCGGTGCGCCGCTCGATGGCGCGGATCACCGCCACCATGTCGGACGCGCCCAGGCCCTGGGCCTCGGTCTCGCCGTACAGCGCATGGCTGGCGTCCAGCAGCGGCGAAGCGATGCCGGCGCCGCGCGCGGCCTCGGCCACCAGGCGGCTGTTCTTGAGCACGTCGGTGATCGCCGCCTGCACGGAAAAGTCCTGCGTCACCAGCTTGCCAAGCTTGACGCGCGACACGTCGCTGGCCATCGGTCCGGCGTTCAGCACCTCGGCGAACAGGGCCAGGTCGATGCCGTGACGCTCGGCGAAATGCACCGACTCGGTCAGGCCCGTGACCATGGTGATCAGGAACAGGTTGACCGACAGCTTCATGACGAGCGCGGACGGCACCGCGCCACAGACGAAACTGTCGCGGCACAGCGGCCGCACCAGTTCGCGCACGGCGGCGACGTCGTCGTCATGGCCGGCCAGCATCACCACCAGTTGCCCGGCTTCGGCCGGCTTGCGCGAGCCCGACACCGGCGCCTCGACGTAGCGTCCGCCGGCCGCCTCGATGTCCGCGCCCAGTTGGCGCGAAAAGTCGGCAGAGGTGGTGCCCATGTTGACGATCACGTGGTCGCGCACGCGCGCGGCGAAGTCGTCCGTGCCGCGCGCCAGCACCGTGTCGATGGCCGCGTCGTTGGCGAGCATCAGGATGACGGTGCGGCATTGCGCGTAGACCTGGCCGGCGCTGTCGGCCACGCGCGCGCCCGCGGCGCGCAGCGCGTCATAGCCGCCGGGGGAACGGCTCCAGACCACCAGCGGCGTGCCGGCGCGGGCCAGGTTGAGCGCCATCGGCGTGCCCATGACGCCCAGGCCGATGAATCCGATATCCATGCGTGTTTCCGCTTTGGTTGTGTTCATTGTCCCTATTATTCCACCGATTGTTGCCGCCGCTCGCGGACAACGGCTCCGGCGCGCGTCGGCCGAGCGGATGTCAAGCCAGCACAGCGGGATTGATCACATGGATCGGCTTGCCGGCGGCGTAGGCGACGATCTGATCGAAAACGTCCGAAAACTGGGTCTCGTATTCGTCCTCGGTGACGTAGCCGATGTGCGGCGTGCAGATCGCGTTGGGCAACTGCAGCAGCGGATGTTGCGGATCGGTCATCGGTTCCGATTCGAACACGTCCACCGCCGCCGCGCCCGGCCGGCCCGCGGCCAGCGCCTGCGCCAGCGCGCCCGGCTCGATCAGGCCGGCGCGGCTGGTGTTCACCAGCAATGCCGACGGCTTCATGCGCGCCAGGTCCTGCGCCGTGACGATGCCGCGCGTGTCCGGCACCAGCCGCATGTGCAGCGACAGCACGTCACAGGTCTCGAAGAACGCCTGCTTGTCCGGCGCCACGTCCCAGCCGTCGTCGCGGGCCCTTTGGCGCGAGGCCTCGCGCGCCCACACCAGCACCTTCATGCCAAAGGCGGCGCCGTAGCGCGCCACTTCGGCGCCGATGCGGCCATAGCCGTAGATGCCGAGCGTGCGGCCGCGCAGCGTGCGGCCCATGCCGGTCTGCCAGGTGCCCTGCTTGAGCAGTTGCACCGCCTGCGGAATGCGCCGCATGCCGGCCAGCACCAGGCCCCAGGTCAGCTCCGCCGCCGCGTACGACGGCGTGCCGGCGTGCTGGTTCGAGGACAGGATGACGCCGTGCGCGGTGCAGGCGTCGACGTCGATGTGCGGATAGACGCTGCGCTGGCTGATCAGCCGCAGCTTGGGCAGGCGCGCGATGAGCGGCGCGCGGATCTGGGTGCGTTCGCGGATCAGCACCAGCGCCTCGGTGTCGCGCAGGCGCTCGGCCAGCGCATCCACGTCCTGCACATGGTCGTTCCAGACCGTGACGGCATGGCCGTCGAGTTTGCGGAAACAGGGCAAGCCCCGCAGCGTGTCGAAATAGTCGTCCAGAATCGTGATGTTCATGGTCTGTCTCCTGCCAGGATGCGGGCATTGTGAGCGCCGCCTTGCCGACCGTAAAATGATATTAATTAGTCAATTGATGCGTTTTTCTCATGAAAATCGACGTGCTCGGCGTGCAGGCCTTCGTGGCGATCGCGGATCACAAGAGCTTTCGCCGCGCCGCCGGCGAGCTCAGCATCACCCAGACCGCGCTGAGCCGCCGGCTGCAGAACCTGGAATCGTTCCTGGGCGTGCGGCTGGTGGAACGCACCACCCGCTCGGTGGCGCTGACGCCGCCGGGCGACAGCTTCCTGCCGCAGGCGCGGCGGCTGCTGGCCGACCTGGCCGCGGCGCTCACCGAGATCCGGGAAACCGGCAAGGCCCAGCGCGGCGACGTGACGCTGGCCTGTGTGCCGACCATCGGCGTGCACTACCTGCCGCACATCCTGCAGCGCTACAGCGCCGAGCATCCGCAGAACCGCGTCAAGGTGCTGGACCATTCTTCCGGCGCGGTGGCCCAGGCGGTGCTCACGCGCGAGGCCGAGTTCGGCATCAACATCGCCGAGACCCACGCCCCCACGCTGCGAAGCATCCCGCTGCTGCAGGACGACTTCGTGCTGATCTGCCGCGAGGACCATCCGCTGGCGCGCCGCCGCACGCTGCCCTGGGAAAAGCTGGAGGGCCATCGGCTGATCTTTCCCGGCGCCAGCAGCAACAACCGGCCGCTGCTCGATCACGCGCTGGCCGAGCTGGCGCCGCGGCTGACGGCCTTCTATGAAGTGCAGCGCAGCTCGACCGCCGTCGGGCTGGTGGCGGCAGGCGCCGGCATCGCCGTGGCGCCGCGGCTGGCCTGGCAGGCCGGTTCGTATCCGGGGCTGCGCGTGGTGTCGCTGCACACGCCGGTGGTGAGACGCACCTTTTCGCTCATCAGCCGCAAGGGCGCGCACCTGTCGCCGGCCGCCCTGGCCTTGCACGACCTGATCCTGCGGCACCGCGCGCAGGGGCCGCGCTGACGCGCCGCCCGACGCGGAACTTTCGCACCGCCTTATACAATTGGTGACGCTTTGCCGGAGGAATCGGGCCACAATGCGCCGGCGCTTTTCCCGACCGCTTTTCCCGACCCATTAGGAACCACGATGAACAAAGCCCTTGCGGCGCTGCTCTGCGCCGTCCTGCCCGCCGCCGCGTCCGCGGTGCAGCCAGATGTCGAGCCCCTGACGCTCAACCCGCAAAACCAGCTTTACTGCAACAAGCAGGCCGACTGGTGCGTGGGGATCAAGGTCGACGGCGGCTTCGAGGATAACGGCCCGTTCGCCACCAGCCGCACCCTGCGCGCCGACTACCGCTTCTGGGACCTGCCCGACATCCCGAACTTCACGCGCTTCACGGTCTGGCCGCACCTCATCCGCCTGAGCGAGGAACGCGCGCTGGTCGGCGTGATCGGCCCCAACGAGCCGGACTACAAGGAAGAGATCCAGTTCCCCGGCGGCAGCTTCTCGCGCCGCGACCTGTACCTGTTCGCGGTCGACCTGGGAGACAAGTCGTCGAGCCTGGTGAAGTTGCTGCCGTACAGCGCCAAGGCCGGCATCCGCGCCTGCGCCAACGAGGCCGACGAGAAACGCCGCGCGGGCAACTGCATGGACTATTACCGCTATGACGCCACGGTGAAGGCCCTGCCCAGCCAGCAGCCGTACCCGGACCTGCAGGTCACCACCCAGGCCACGCGCAGCCCGGCCGACGCCAGCCGCTACGCCGACGCGAGCAAGCGGCCCGCGCCGACGGCCGCGCAGTTGCAGCCCCTGGCCGACAAGCAGTGCAGCTACACGGTGACCTACAAGTGGAAGGAAGACGGCTCGGTCTACCAGCCGGCCACGCCGGTGCCGGACTGCGCCGAGTTCCTGGAACCGCAGCCCGGGAAGAAATAAGGCGGGGGCCTTGGCCACCCTGGCCGCGCCCGCCCCGCCGCACCGGCGAGACGCGGCGGACCGTTGGGGTCGTCAGTCGGCGTAGCCCGGATTGCGCCGGTCCAGCCGGCGCAGCAGGCCCGGCCAGGCCAGCGCGGCCTTGTGGGCGCGGTCGGCCGGGGATTCCACCGCGGCGCGCGCCAGCACCTCGGGCGGAATGAACGTCAGTTCGCCGCCCGCCTGCGCCCGCACCTGCACCATGCAGGCCGCTTCCAGCCGGTGCATGGCCTGGAACGCTTCGGCCATGCTCTGCCCCACCGTCAGCAGGCCGTGATTGCGCAGGATCAGGTAGTTGTTGCTGCCCAGGTCGCGCACCAGCCGCGGCTGCTCTTCGGGATTGAGCGCCAAGCCCTCGTAGTCGTGATAGCCGAGCGAACGCAGCACGATGAACGCGAACTGCGACAGCGGCAGCAGGCCTTCCTTCTGCGCCGACACCGCCACGCCGTTGATCGAGTGCGTGTGCAGCACGCACATGGCATCCTTGCGGGCCGCGTGGATACAGCTATGGATGGTGAAGCCCGCCGGATTGATGTCGTATTCCGAGTCCATCACCTTGCGCCCGTGCAGATCGATCTTGACCAGGCTGGACGCCGTGATCTCGTCGAACATCATGCCGTAGGGGTTGATGAGGAAATGCTCGGTGCCCGGCACCTTGGCGGTGATGTGCGTGAAGATCAGGTCGTCCCAACCGAACAACGCCACCAGCCGGTAGAGCGCCGCCAGGTCCTTGCGCACCTGCCATTCCGTCTCGCCGACCCGTTCGCGCACGCTGGCGCCCGTCTGCCCTGCCGTATCCATGCTGTCTCCCTTTGTGGTGTTCTCCCGCCGCAAGGACGCGGCGGGGTCTGTTGCGCACTGTATTCGGTTTGGGCGCCGGCGGCGGCGCGGCGACGGCAAGCGTCCGCAGCGTGCAACGCTGCCCGGTCAGCGGGTGTCGGCCGCCGCCTGGCGCAGAATGGCGGCCAGGCAAAGCCCCAGCGCGTCGGCGCGCGCCGGCGTGGCCTGGCCGATGCCGAAGACCAGTCCAGGCTCTGGCTCAACCATGCAGAATTCCGAATAGGTGCGGGCGCCGTAGCCGGCCCGCGCCAGCGCCTGCACCACCAGGCGGTCGTCGATGGCGGGGTTGCGGAACCGAACCGCCAGCTTCAGGCCGCCGGCGCCGTCCGCCACCCGCAGCCAGCGCCCGCAATGCCGCGTCAGCGCGCCCACCAGGTTGTCCATGCGTTCGGCGTAGACGGCGCGCATGCGGCGGATGTGGCCGCGGAAATGGCCGTCGTCCAGGAAATCCGCCAGGCCGGCCTGGATGTGGATCGAGACCTCGCCCTGCCGCAGCGCCATGTCGGCCAGGCACGGCGCCACCAGCGCCGGCGGCAGGATGGCGTAGGCCACCCGCAACCCTGGCGCCAGGGTCTTGGAGAACGTGCCGAGGTAGGCCACGCGCTGGCCGCTGTCGATGCCCTGCAGCGCGGCGATCGGCCGCGTGGCGTAGCGGAACTCGCTGTCGTAGTCGTCCTCGATGATGAAGGCGTCGTGGCGTTGCGCCGCCTCCAGCAGCGCCAGGCGCCGCGGCAGGGTCATGGTGGCGCCGGTGGGACACTGATGCGACGGGGTCACGTAGATCAGGCGCGGCGGCCCGTCGGCGGCGCGGGCCGGATCGATGCCGGCGTCATCGCAAGGCACCGGCGCCAGCCGCGCCCCGGCCCGCTGCAGCAGGGCGCGCGCTTTCGGGTAGCCCGGGTCCTCGATCCACGCCACGGGCGCCAGCGGCGTCAGCGCGACACGGGCCAGCAGATCGATCGCGGCCGCCACCGAGGGCAGGATCACCACCTGGTCAACCTGCGCCACCACGCCGCGCGCCGCGCCGACGTGCGCCAGGATCGCGCTGCGCAGGGCCGGCAGGCCGGCCACCGGTCCGTAGCCCAGGTCATGCACGCGCAGCGACTTGATGCGGCCGGCGACGCAGCGCGACCAGGCCGCCGCCGGAAAGCTCCTGAGGTCGGGAATGCCGGGCTGGAACGGCAGGCTGCGCGCGGCCGGCGCCGGAGGTGACGGCGGCGGGGCGTCGAGCGGCCCCGCCAGCGGCCGCGGCTGCCGCGCCGCGACCCGGGTGCCGGAGCCGCGCACGGTCTCGATATAGCCCTCCGCGCGCAGGCGGTCATAGGCCTGCACTACGGTCGATCGGGCGACCCGCAACGCCAGCGCCAGGGCGCGGGTCGACGGCAATTTTTCGCCAGCGCCGAGCCGGCCCGCCAGCACGCGTTCGCGAATGGCCCGGCACAACTGCCCTTCGAGATCGCCCTGGGGCCGGTCCAGCACCAGCCAGGTGACGGCGGCGGATGTCATGGCGGAAAGCGCGGAACGGGTCTGCCGGAATTTTAGTGGCATCGACGCCAGCCGCGCCGCCCGCGCGCCACACTGGTAGGGCGGACATCGGCAAAGCGGACGGTTGCGGCGGCGGCGATCGGCGCTACAAGTATGCGCCCACCCCGCCCTCACCGCTTCGCATGTCCTACGACCCGCTTCTCATCACCGGCGGCGCCCTGGCCGGCGGCCTGGTCTCCGGCCTGACCGGCTTCGGCACCGGCCTGACGGCCCTGCCGATCTGGCTGCTGACGCTGCCGCCCGCGCTGGCCTCGCCGCTGGTCATCCTCTGTTCGGTGGTCTCGCAGGTACAGACCCTGCCGTCGATCTGGCACGCCATCGACCTGCGCCGGACCGCGCCCTTCGTCGCCGGCGGCCTGCTGGGCGTCCCGGTCGGCGTGGCCATCCTGCCCCACGTGCCGCCGCGGTTGTTCCAGGGCGGCCTGGGACTGCTGCTGATGACGCTGTGCACCGTGCTGCTGCTGAACGGCCACTATCGCCTGCCACGCACCAGCCGCCTCGCCGACGGCCTGGTGGGCCTGGGCGGCGGCCTGCTGGGCGGCATCGCCGGGCTGTCCGGCCCGCTGCCGACCCTGTGGGCCGGGTTGCAGGGCTGGGGCAAGGACGAGCGGCGCGCGGTGTTCCAGTCCTTCAACCTGTCGATCCTGGCGGTGGCGCTAGTGTCGCAGGCGGTATCGGGCTATCTCACCGGCGAAGTCATGTCGCTGGCCTGGCGCGCGCTGCCCGGCACGCTCGTGGGCGCCTGGCTCGGCCGGCGCCTGTACCACCGCGTCAATGCCGAGGTGTTCAACCGCATCGTGCTGCTGGTGTTGCTGGTTGCCGGCATCCACATGCTGATCCAGGTGTTCTGACGCGCAAACCCGTTGTTCACGGGCAAGTCCGTCTACAATTCAGGAATAATTCAGGTTCGCCGAAGAGCGGGGCTCGGCGTGCCACGACGACCTGTGAGACGGAGACACCATGCAAGACCCCATCAGGATCTTTGTCGGTTGCGACCCCAACGATTGCGATCTCGAGCAGATGATGGTGCTGGACTACAGTGCCCGCAAGCATGCCTCGCGCCCCGTCGAGATCACCTGGATGCGCCTGTCGCGCGACCCGGCCAGCCCCTGGTACTGCGATCCGGAGCGTGGCCGCGGCTGGCGCACCGAAAAATGGTCGACGCCATTCTCGGCTTTCCGCTGGGCCGTCCCCGCCGCGGCCGGCTTCCAGGGCCGCGCCTTGTACATGGACGCCGATATGCTGGTGCTGTGCGACCTGGCCGAGATCTGGGACCTGCCGCTGGACGGCGAAGCCATCGTCGCGGGCCGTCGCGACGGCGACGGCTGGCGCTCATGCGTGGCGCTGTGGGACTGCGCCCGTGCGCGCGCCCATCTGCCCACGCTCGAGGTCCTGCGCGCCAAGCGCCACGCCAATCGCGAGATGAAGCATTACTTCGCCGACCGGCCGCACCTGGTCCAGCACCTGGACGCCCGCTACAACAGCATCGATGGCGAAAACCTGGCGCGCGACGAGATCGGCATCCTCCACTATTCCGACATGGGCACGCAGTTCTCGCACCGCTACGCGATGCCGCGCCTGCGCGCAGAGGGCCGCCAGCACTGGTTCGACGGCGAGGTGGTGACGCACGCCCGTGCCGACCTGGCCGAGCTGTTCGATCGCTACTACCAGGAAGCGCTGGCCGCCGGCCATTCGCCCGACGACTACCGCAACGACGCGCCGTTCGGCAACGTGGTCAAGGCCTCGCAGAAGAACTACACCGGCAACCGGCCGCGTCCGGCGCGCCGCTCGTGGGTGCAGCGGCTGTGGGCCAGCGCGCTGGGCAGTTGAAGCCGGGCGGGTTTGGGCTCTAATAGGGCCATGCCCACCGCCCCCCTCGTTTCGTATTTCTGGAGCGGCGACGCGCTGCGCAGCCGCAGCGTCGGCGCCGCCGTGCGCACCGCCACGCTCGCCCTGCCCGCGCCGCCGGCGCGCCTGGTCGCCGACTGGGCGCGGGAAATCGACACCCGGCTCGAACTCGAACCCGGCGACGTCGAGCAGATGCCGCTGGCGCGCACCATGGCCCGCTGGCCCGAATACGGCGCCTGCGTGCGGGCCATGCGCGACTGGAGCGCCGCGCTCGGGCTGGGCGACCTGCTGGCCGACTGCGACATCGCGCTGATGGCCTGCCGCGGCGCCCGCTACCATCACGACGGCAATCAATACGGCGGCGCGGCCTTCTGCAATCTTTTCCTGAGCGAAGACAAGGAACTGGACCTGTTTTTTGCGCAGACCGGCCAGCGCATCGCGCTGACCCGCGGCACCGCCGTGCTGTTCGACACCTGCCAGCCGCATGGCGTGGTGCCGCGCGGCGCTCGCGCGTTCCGCGAAAGCGACTTCGCGCCGCGACCAGACCTGTCGCAACTATTCCTGACCTGGGAATTGCCCATCGAGGACCCGCGCGTGGCCGCCGCGCTGGACATCCGTTTTGACACAGACCCGGCTGGCGCAGCCGGGCTCGCTGAGGAGCAGGTGCGGCGCGGCGGCGCGCGCCTGGCCGTGCGGCCCGGCAGCGGCGATTGGGAAGCCGCCGCCTGACGGATCATGGACCGGGCCGGGCGTCATCGTGATGCGCCTCGTGTCCGTGCCACGGGGCCTGCGCCTGCGGGTTGTCGAACAGCTCGTCGAGCGACTCGATGCATTGCGTCGCCACAGCCGCCGCGCAGTCCAGCATCGCGGCCTCGCTGCGGCGCTGCGCGGCGCGCCAATCGTCGCCACTGACCAGCGCCTCGGCCAGCTCCGCCGCATCCAGCATCGCCAGGTTCACGCCGACCCCTAAAGGCGGCATCACATGCGCGGCGTCGCCCACCGCGGTCAACCCCGTCCGATGGGGCCAGCGCGTGCCCGCGGGCAACGACACGATGGGCCGCACCGCCGCGATCCGGTCCGCCTCGGCAATCAGCGCCAACAATGACGGCGACCAGCCGGCAAAGCGCGCCAGCAGCGCGTCCTTGCCGATGCCCGCCAGGGCCGGGTCCGGACGGCTGCCCGCCTGCGGCCCGGTGCGCAAGGCCGCGTAGACGCGCACGGTCGCGTTGCCGTTGCGCTGCGCCACGATGCCGTTGCCGCGATGCCGGGAGAACATCGTGCCGTGCCCGACCCGGGCGGCCGCCTCGGGATGGCGGCGGTCCACATCGTGCAGCCACAACTCGACGAAAGTGACGCCGCAGTACACCGGCTGCGCCGGCGTCAGCGCCGCGCGCACCCGCGACCAGGCCCCATCGGCGCCGATCACCAGGTCATAGGGTCCCATCTCGCCGCCGGCGCAGCGCAAGCCATGGCGCCCGTCGGCGCGAGGGATGACGTCCTCTAGCCGCCGCCCCCAACGCACGGTGCCGGCGTCCAGCGGCCGCAGCAGCAACTGGCGCAGCGCCAGGCGGTCGATCTCAGGCCGCTCTCCCATCCCCGCGGCTGGAATCTCCTCGCGCAGGACCGCGCCAGTGGCGTGATGCACCAGCCGTGTTTCCTGGTCCTCGTGGCGCGCCACCGCCATGAACGCGTCCAGCAGGCCCGCCTGCGCCAGGGCCCGCTGCCCCTGCCCCGGATGCAGATCGAGCGATCCGCCCTGGTCGCGCGCGTCGATCGCGGCGTCGGCCTCGAACACATCGGCGCGCCAGCCATGGCGTTGCAGGATATTGGCGAGGGTGAGGCCGGCCGGGCCGGCGCCGATGATCGCGATGGTGGGGACTTGCGGCATGACGGCCTTTCCCTTAATTTAATAGGCACCTATGCATAGTACATAGGTGCCTATTAATTTAAAAGAGGACGTATGGCCACTCCCCCGACTGGCAGCCAGGACGGATGCCCACGCTGTTGATCCACCGCTATGCGCGGCTGATGGCGCGGCGGGTGGACGAGGAACTCAAGCCCATCGGCATCACCGCCTCGCAACTGCCGGTCCTGGTGGCCCTGAAGGACGGCGCGCGGCTGACGCAGAAAGAACTGGCGCAAGCCTGCGACGTGGAGCAACCCAGCATGGCGCAGTTGCTGACGCGCATGGAACGCGATGGACTGGTGCAACGCGAACCTTCGCCGACCGATGGCCGCAGCAGCCTGCTGTCACTGACCGCCGCCGCCCGGCGCAAGCTGGAGCCGGGGCGCGCCATCCTGCGCCGGATTGACGAGCGGGCCTGCGCCGTGCTGACGCCGGCCGAGCGCGAAGCGCTGGCCGGCATGATGCTGCGGCTCCTGGAAGACGCCTACCAGTAGATGTCCTGGTTGTAGTACTTGTGCAGGTCACGCGCCCAGGTCTCGTCGGCCATGCTGGGCCAGTTGTCCTTGTCGAACCCCGGCGCGTTCTTGAGCGTCTCCTTGTCGACGTTGAGCACGAAGCACTTGCGGTCGGTGTCCAGCGTCAACGCGTTCCAGGGAATGGCGAACAGTTTTTCGCCCATTCCCAGCACGCCGCCGCGCGCCAGCACCGCATAAGCCACCCGGCCGCGCGGCACGTCGATCATGATGGCCTTCACGTCCCCCAGGCTCTCGCCGGCCGCGTTGTAGACGTCGTTGCCTTCCAGGGTATTGGCGGCCATGACTTCCGGTCCAGGGCCCAGCGCCTTGGTTTTCGGCCCGCCGACGATATTCGATTGATGTTCCATGGTGTCGCTCCCGCGCGGTTGCCCGCAGCATGTGGTGAAATGAATCGATAAAAAAGGATCGCTCAGCGACGGCGCGATTCCGCCATCAGGCAGGCGCCGGCCAGCGCGCCCACCAGCACGGCGCCGGCGATGGTCTTCCAGGCGTTTTCATGCACATAGCCATCGGTGGCGGCCGATACCTCGCGGGCCCGCCGCCAGGCATGCCGGCCCCGCTCGCGGGCCTCGGCGCGCGCGGCGTCGAGCTGGTGCTTGAGCCGATCACGCGCCGCCTCGATCTCCGCGCCGCCGTAGCTGGCGGTGCTGCGCAGCAGATTCTCGGTTCCCGATACCAGTTCACGCAGCGTGTTGCTGCCATTTTGTGTAGCCATGACCTCTCCTTGAAAAAATGACTGCCGGACGTCGGCCGGTTCAGGCGGCGGCCGCGCCCCTCTAAACCGTTAGCAAGTCGCGTGCCGCGCGCTCAGCCAGCCCACCATTGCTTGAGCGTGGCGCGCAGCGCCGCGGCACCGGCGCCATCGCTTTCCTTGCCCAGCGCGGCCAGGTAGGCGCGCGCCTGCTTGAGCGATACGTGGGGCGGCAGCGGCGGTATCTCCGGATCGGTCACCACTTCCAGCACGACCGGCCGCCCCGCCGCCAGGGCCTGGTCCCAGGCCGGTCTGACCTGATCCGGCGCGGTCACGCGAATACCTTCCAGGCCAAGCAGGCGGCCATAGTCGGCATAGGAGAACTGCGGCAGCCACTGCGAATCGGCAAAGCGCGGATCT
>SWKJ01000164.1:0-13275 GCA_019425465.1 Colletotrichum falcatum | reverse complement strand
CGGGCCGCTGCGCTCGACCACCATCAACGCCAATGACCAGCTCAAGTCGCCGACCGACTACAACGACCTGATCATCGCCTACAAGAACAACGCGCCGCTGCGCCTGTCGGACGTGGCGCGCGCGGTCGAGGCGCCGAGGACACGCGCCAGGCGGCCTGGGCCGGCGACAAGCCGGCCATCCTGCTGAACATCCAGCGCCAGCCCGGCGCCAACGTCATCGACGTGGTCAACCGCATCCAGGCGCTGCTGCCGCAATTGCGCGCCGCGCTGCCGGCCACGCTGGACGTGACGGTGGTGTCGGACCGCACCCAGACCATCCGCGATTCGGTGGCCGACGTGCAGTTCGAGATGCTGCTGGCGGTGGCGCTGGTGGTGATGGTGACCTTCGTGTTCCTGCGCAGCCTGACCGCGACGCTGATTCCCAGCGTGGTGGTGCCGCTGTCGCTGGTGGGCACCTTCGGCATCATGTACCTGGCCGGCTTCTCCATCAACAACCTGACGCTGATGGCGCTGACCATCGCCACCGGCTTCGTGGTGGACGACGCCATCGTCATGATCGAGAACATCGCCCGCCACATCGAAGAGGGCGAGACGCCGTTGCAGGCCGCGCTCAAGGGCGCGCAGCAGATCGGTTTCACGCTGATCTCGCTGACCTTCTCGCTGATCGCGGTGCTGATTCCGCTGCTGTTCATGACCGAGGTGGTGGGGCGGCTGTTCCGCGAGTTCGCCATCACGCTGGCGGTGTCGATCCTGATTTCGCTGGTGGTGTCGCTGACGCTGACGCCGATGATGTGCGCGCGCCTGCTGCGTGCCGAATCCGAGCAGAAGCACGGGCGCTTTCACCAGGTCACCGGCGCCTTTATCGACCGCACCATTGCCGCCTACGACCGCATGCTGCAGAAGGTGCTGCGGCACCAGCCGTTGACGCTGCTGGTGGCCCTGGCCACCTTCGCGCTGACGGTGCTGCTGTACATCCTGGTTCCCAAGGGCTTTTTCCCGCAGCAGGACACGGGACTGATCCAGGCCATCACACAGGCGCCGCAGTCCATTTCGTTCACCGCCATGGCCGAGCGCCAGCAGGCGGCGGCGCGGCTGGCGCTGGACGATCCGGACGTGCAGGCGGTGTCGTCCTTCATCGGCGTGGACGGCAGCAACGCCACCCTCAGCGCCGGGCGCATGCAGATCGCGCTCAAGCCGCAGGCCGAGCGCAACGGCGACCTGCGCACGGTCATGGCGCGGCTGCAGGAAGCCTTCGGCAAGCAGGACGGCCTGACCGTCTACATGCAACCGGTGCAGGACCTGACCATCGAGGACCGCGTCAGCCGCACCCAGTACCAGATGACCCTGTCCAATCCGGACCTGAAGGTGCTGAGCGAATGGACGCCCAAGCTGATCGACCGGCTGCGCCAGGTGCCGGGCCTGAAGGACGTGACCGATGACCTGCAGGACGACGGCCTGCAGACCTGGGTCGAAATCGACCGCGACGCGGCCTCGCGCCTGGGCATCACGGCGGCGGTGGTGGACGAGGCGCTGTACGACGCCTTCGGCCAGCGCCTGATCTCGACCATCTTCACCCAGTCCAACCAGTACCGCGTGGTGCTGGAGGTGCAGCCGCAGTTCCAGATGAATCCGGCCTCGCTCGGCCAGATCCACGTCCCGACCTCGACCGGCGCGCAGGTGCCGCTGTCGTCGATTGCCCGCATCACCGAGGGCAAGACGGTGCTGGCGGTGAACCGGCTGGACCAGTTCCCGATGGTCACGGTGTCGTTCAATCTGGCGCAGGGCGCATCGCTGTCGGCCGCGGTCGAGGCAATCACCGCGGCCGAGGCCGAGATCGGCATGCCGGCCAGCGTCGAGACGCGCTTCCAGGGCGCGGCGCTGGCGTTCCAGAATTCGCTGTCGAGCACGCTGTGGCTGATCCTGGCGGCCATCGTCACCATGTACATCGTGCTGGGCGTGCTGTACGAAAGCTACATCCACCCGATCACCATTCTGTCGACGCTGCCGTCGGCCGGCGTGGGGGCGCTGCTGGCGCTGCTGATCAGCGGCACCGAGCTCGACATGATCGGCATCATCGGCATCATCCTGCTGATCGGCATCGTCAAGAAGAACGCCATCATGATGATCGACTTCGCGCTCGACGCCGAGCGCAAGCGCGGCCTGTCGCCGCGCGCGGCGATCCATGAGGCGGCGCTGCTGCGTTTCCGGCCGATCCTGATGACCACGCTGGCGGCGCTGTTCGGCGCGCTGCCGCTGATGCTGTCCACGGGCACGGGCGCCGAGCTGCGCCAGCCGCTGGGCCTGGTGATGGTGGGCGGGCTGCTGTTGAGCCAGGTGCTGACGCTGTTCACCACGCCGGTGATCTACCTGATGTTCGACCGCATGTCGCGGCGCTGGCGCGGCATGCGCGAGGCGCGCGCCGGGAGCGCGCCGTGATCCTGTCGGCGCCCTTCATCGTCCGGCCGGTGGCGACCACGCTGCTGTCGCTGGCGGTCGTGCTGGCGGGCATGCTGTCGTTCTTCCTGTTGCCGGTGGCGCCGCTGCCGCAGATGGATATTCCCACCATCTCGGTGTCGGCCAGCCTGCCCGGCGCCAGCCCGGAGACCATGGCGTCCAGCGTCGCCACGCCGCTGGAGCGCTCGCTGGGCAGCATCGCCGGCGTGACCGAGATGACTTCCAGCAGCACGCAGGGCTCGACCCGCGTGACGCTGCAGTTCGACCTGTCGCGCGACATCAACGGCGCCGCGCGCGACGTGCAGGCGGCCATCAACGCCGCCCGCTCGCTGCTGCCGACCAGCCTGCGCAGCAACCCCACGTACCACAAGTCCAATCCCTCGGACGCGCCCATCATGACGCTGGCGATGACGTCCGACACCCTGAGCCAGGGCCAGATGTACGACCTGGCCTCGACCATCGTGGCGCAGAAGCTGGCGCAGGTCGATGGCGTGGGCGAGGTCACGGTGGGCGGCAGTTCGCTGCCGGCGGTGCGCGTGACGGTGCTGCCGGGCGCGCTGGCCAATCGCGGGGTGTCGCTGGACGAAGTGCGCACGGCGCTGGCCAATGCCAATGCCAACCGGCCCAAGGGCGTGCTGGAAAACGACCAGTACCACTGGCAGATCATGGTCAACGACCAGCTCAGCCGCGCCGAACAGTACCGGCCGCTGATCGTGGCCTGGCGCGACGGCGCGCCGGTGCGGGTGTCGGACGTGGCCAGGGTCGAGGACTCGGTCGAGGACCTGTACCAGACCGGCTTCTACAATCAGCGCAACGCGATCCTGATGATCGTGCGGCGCCAGGCCGACGCCAACATCATCGAAACCGTGGACGCGGTGCGCGCGCAACTGCCGACGCTACTGGCGCTGATGCCGGCCGACGTGCAACTGACCGTGGCGCAGGACCGCACCCCCAGCATCCGCGCCTCGCTGCACGAGGCCGAGCTGACGTTGATCATCGCGGTGGGCCTGGTGGTGCTGGTGGTGCTGCTGTTCCTGCGGCGCTGGCGCGCGGCCATCATCCCCAGCGTCGCGGTGCCGGTGTCGCTGATCGGCACCTTCTGCGTCATGTATCTGTGCGGCTTCACGCTCAACACCATCTCGCTGATGGCGCTGATCGTGGCCACCGGCTTCGTGGTGGACGATGCCATCGTGGTGCTGGAGAACATCATGCGGCACGTCGAGAACGGCATGTCGCCGATGCGGGCGGCGCTGCGCGGCTCGCGCGAGGTGGGCTTCACGGTGCTGTCGATGAGCCTGTCGCTGGTGGCGGTGTTCATCCCGATCCTGCTGATGGGCGGGGTGGCGGGGCGCCTGTTCCGGGAATTCGCGGTGACGCTGTCGGCATCCATCATGGTGTCGCTGGTGGTGTCGCTGACGCTGACGCCGATGATGTGCGCGCGCCTGCTCAAGGCCGAGCCCAAGGAACCGAAGCCGCCCGGCCGGCTGGCGCGCTGGGCCGAGGGCGGCTTTGCCTGGATGCAGGACGGCTACCGCCGCAGCCTGGCGTGGGCGCTGGCCCATGGCCGGCTGATGATGCTGGTCCTGGCGGCGGCGGTGGGCCTGAACGTGTACCTGTACACCGTCGTGCCCAAGGGCTTCTTCCCGCAGCAGGACACCGGCCAGTTGCTGGGCTTTTTCCGGGTGGACCAGGGCACGTCGTTCCAGGCCACGGTGCCCAAGCTGGAGGCCTTGCGCAAGGTGGTGCTGGCCGATCCGGCGGTGCAGAGCATGACCGGCTACGCCGGCGGGCGCGGCGGCAGCAACAGCAGCTTCATGCAGATCCAGCTCAAACCGCTGGGCGAGCGCAATGTCTCGGCCGAGCAGGTCATCAACCGCCTGCGGGCGCGGCTGCAGAACATGCCGGGCGCGCGCATGTTCCTGGTGGCGCAGCAGGACATCCGCGTCGGCGGCCGCCAGAGCCAGGGTTCCTATGACTACACGCTGATGTCCGGCGACCTGCAACTGCTGCGTTCGTGGATGCCCAAGGTGCAGCAGGCCATGGCGAAGGTGCCCGAGATCACCGACGTCGATACCGACGTCGAGGACAAGGGCCGCGAGATCAACCTGGTGATCGACCGCGACGCCGCCACCCGGCTGGGCGTGAGCATGGCGACGATCTCGACCGTGCTGAACAATTCCTTCAGCCAGCGCCAGGTGTCGGTGATGTACGGGCCGCTGAACCAGTACCACGTGGTGCTGGGGGTGGACCCGAAGTTCGCGCAGGACATCGAGTCGCTCAAGCAGGTCGAGGTCATCACCGCCAGCGGGGCGCGGGTGCCGATGGCGGCCTTCGCCCGCTTCGAGAACGCCAATGCGCCGCTGAGCGTGCAGCATCAGGGCCTGTTCGTCGCCGATACGGTGTCGTTCAGCCTGGCGCCGGGCGTGTCGCTGGGCCAGGCCACCGCCGCCATCGATGCGGCGGTGGCGCGCATCGGCCTGCCGTCGGACCAGATTCAGGCCGGCTTCCAGGGCACGGCGGCGGTGCTGCAGCAGACGCTGGCGCAGCAGCCGTGGCTGATCCTGGCGGCGCTGGTCACCATGTATATCGTGCTGGGCATCCTGTACGAGAGCTTCGTGCATCCGCTGACGATCCTGTCGACGCTGCCGTCGGCCGGGCTGGGCGCGTTGCTGGCCTTGCTGCTGGTGCGCATGGACTTCACGCTGATCGCGCTGATCGGGGTGTTCCTGCTGATCGGCATCGTCAAGAAGAATGCCATCATGATGGTCGATTTCGCGCTGGAGGCCGAGCGCAACCAGCACATGGCGCCGCGCGAAGCCATCTTCCAGGCCTGCCTGACGCGCTTCCGGCCGATCATGATGACCACCATGGCCGCCATCTTTGGCGCGTTGCCGCTGGTGTTGGCCACGGGGGCCGGCGTCGAGATGCGCCAGCCGCTGGGCATTACCATCGTGGGCGGACTGGTGCTGAGCCAGATCCTGACGCTGTACACCACGCCGGTGGTCTATCTTTACCTTGACCGTTTCCGCCTCTGGGCCGCGCGCGGGCGCGCCCGGCGCGGCGGGGCCGCTTCGATAGAACAACTATGATCCGCAACGCCAAGCCTTTCCCTTCCGCCTTCCTGCCGCGCGCCGGCATCACCCTGGCGCTGTGCGCGGCGCTGGCCGCCTGCGCCGTCGGTCCCGACTACCAGCGGCCGGCGCTGGACGTGGGCGCGGCCTACAAGGAAGGCCAGGACGAGGTGCCGGGCTGGAAGCGGGCCGAGCCGCGCGACGACGCCGACCGCGGCCAATGGTGGCGCGTCTATGACGACGCCACGCTCAATGGCCTGGTGGACAACCTCAATGCCTCCAACCAGACCATTGCCCAGGCCGAGGCGAACTACCGCCAGGCGCTTGGCCTGGTGCGCGGCGCCCGCGCCGGCTTCTTCCCCACCGTGGGGGCGGGCGCCGGCCTGACCCGTTCGGGCAGTGGCGGCGGCAGCGGCGGTTCGTCGTCCGCCTCGTCGGGCGGCGGCGGCAACGTGTCCAACCAGTATTCGCTGACCGGCAGCGTCAGTTGGGAGCTGGATGTGTGGGGCCGGGTGCGCCGCAGCGTCGAATCGTCCGAGGCCAGCGCCGCGGCCAGCCTGGCCGACCTGGCCGCGACCCGCCTGAGCGCGCAGGCCGCGCTGGTGCAGGCCTATCTGCAACTGCGCGTGCTGGACGAACAGAAGCGCCTGCTGGACGCCACGGTGGCGGCCTATGAAAAGTCGCTGCAACTGACGCAGAACCGCTACAACGTTGGCGTGGCGGGGCAGTCGGACGTGGCGGTGGCGCGCACCCAGGTCGAAAGCACGCGCGCGCAGTCGATCGACCTCGACTGGCAGCGCGGCCAGTACGAACATGCCATCGCGGTGCTGATGGGCCAGGCGCCGTCGCACTTCAGCCTGCCGCCGGCGCCGTTCTCGCTGCAGTTGCCGCGGATTCCGGTGGGCCTGCCGTCCGAGCTGCTGGAGCGCCGTCCCGACGTGGCCGCCGCCGAGCGCCGCGCCGCCGCCGCCAATGCGCAGATCGGCGTGGCGCAGGCGGCCTGGTTCCCCAGCCTGACCCTGTCGGCCGACGGAGGCTTCCGCAACGGCCAGTTCGCCGAACTGCTGACCGCGCCGGCGCGCTTCTGGTCGCTGGGGCCGGCGCTGGCGTTGACGATTTTCGATGGCGGCGCGCGCCAGGCGCAGGTCGAGCAGGCGCGCGCGTCCTACGATGCCCAGGCGGCGGCCTACCGCCAGGCGGCGCTGACCGGGCTGCGCGAGGTCGAGGACTACCTGATCCAGTTGCGCGTGATGGAGAACGAACAGACCGTGCAGCGCCGCGCGCTGGAGTCGGCGCGCGAATCGCTGCGGCTGATCCAGAACCAGTACAAGGCCGGGCTGGTCGATTACCTGAGCGTGGCGGTGGTGGATGCCACCGCGCTCAGCAACGAACGCAGCGCGCTCAGCCTGTACGGCAATCGCCTGGTGGCCAGCGTCAACCTGATCGTCGCTTTGGGCGGCGGCTGGAACGGGCTGCCCGCGGCGCAAGGCGTGGAGCGCGCCGCCGCGCCGGCCGCTGGCGCCACGTCGGGGGCCGCGCCGACCCCTGCCGCCGTCAGGTAGGGATAACGCCTAACTCCTCCTCTCCCCGATTGACAAGCCGCAGGCCCGGGTTCCTAATGCGACAAAAGTGACCGAATGGTCACGTCAGGCCCAGGCCCGGTCGTGGCGCCGTCCACGGCCCGGCTGCCGCGCCGAATCGCGACGCGCCGACGCACCGGATTCCGTTTGATCGATCGAACACTTCTGACGAAGGGGAAAGAGGATGGACAGGTTTTTTCGTGCGGGAAAGGGCGTCGCCATGGCGCTCGCGGGCGGGATCGCGTTGACAGGTGCATTGGCCGCCCCGGCGGCGGCGGCCTGGCCGGAACGCCCCATCACCCTGATCGTGCCGTTTCCGCCGGGCGGCACCACCGACATTTTCGCTCGCACCATCGCCGAGCACATGCGCCCGGCGCTGGGCCAGTCCATCGTGGTCGAGAACAAGCCGGGCGCGGCCGGCAACCTGGGCGTGGCGGCGGCCGCGCGGGCCCAACCCGACGGCTACACCATCGTGCTGGGTTCGGTGGGCACGCAGAGCGTCAATCAGTTCCTGTACAAGAACATCGGCTTCAACCCCGCGACCGACCTGGCGCCGCTGGGCATGATCGCCTCCACGCCGAACGTGATGGCGGTGGCGGCCGCCTCGCCATGGCACACGTTGCAGGATGTCATGCGGGCGGTGAAGAAGGACCCGGGCAGGTATTCCTATGCCTCGCCCGGCATCGGATCTTCGGTGCACCTGACAGGCGCCTACTTCGAGTCGATGGCGGGTCTGCAGATGCTGCATGTGCCATTCAAGGGATCGTCGGCTGCGATCCCCGCGGTGATCGGCGGACAGGTGGACATACTGATGGACAACCTGCCGAGCTCGATGGCGGCGCTCAAGGCCGGCGACCGGCTGCGCGGCATCGCCGTCACGTCGGCCGAGCGCAGTCCGGCCGCGCCGGACCTGCCCACCATGGCCGAAGCGGGCCTGCCGGGTTTCGAAGTGACCGCCTGGTCGGGTCTCTATGCGCCGCGCGGCACGCCCGCGCCGGTGGTGGATAAGCTGATCGCGGCGATGAAGCAGGCGCTGCAATCGCCGGCTCTGCTGCAGTCGCTGGCGCAAGGCGGCGCCACGCCCGGCAACCTGTTCGGCGCCGACCTGGCCGCCTTCGAGGTCAAGGAGCGCGACAAGTGGGGCAAGCTGATCCAGGGCCGCGGCATCAAGGCCGAATGAGGCCGGCCCGCCGCTGAACCCGGCGCGGCGCGCCGTCAGGCGGCGAGCGCGAAGCTCGCGGCTTGCACGGCGGGCGGTTGTCCGCGCATCAGATCGACCAGCATGCGCGCGCTGCCGGCGGCCAGGGTGAAGCCCAGGCCGCCATGGCCGGCGTTGAGCCACAGGTTGCGCCACGGCGTGGCGCCGATCAACGGCTTGCCGTCGGGACGCGCCGGCCGCAGGCCGGCCCAGGGTTGCGGCGCGCCGGCGGCGTTCAGGCGCGGGAACAGGCGCGCCACGTCGCGTTCCAGGCTGCGCGTGCGGCGCGGGTCAATGGCGCCGCCTGCCGCGCCGATGTCGACCATGCCCGCCACCCGCAGGCGCTGGCCCAGCCGCGCATACACCACCTTGCGGCCGATGTCGCTGATGCTGGCGCGCGGCGCGATGCTGTCGGGCGTCAGGTCGTAGGTCAGGCTGTAGCCTTTGAGCGGATAGATGCGCAGGTCCATGCCGATGCGGCGCGCCAGCGCCTGCGCGCCGATGCCGCCAGCCAGCACGTACTGGTCGGCCTGCAGGTCGCCGGCGGGCGTGGCCAGCGCCACGATGCGGCCGCCTTCGGTGCGCAGCGCCGACACCGGCGTGTCGAAATGGAATTGCGCCGCGCCGGGCGAGGCCCGCAGGATGCGTTCCAGCTCGGTGCACAGGCGCAGGCAGTCGCCGGCGTCCTCGGTCGGCGTGTGGATGGCGCCGGCGATGCTGTCGCCGATGTCGGCCAGCGCCGGCTCCAGCGCCAGGCAGGCCTGGCGGTCCAGGGCGCGTTGCTCGCAACCCAGCGAGGCCTGGTAGTCCATCTGCGCGAGCGCGCGGCCATAGGCCGCCGCGTCCTGGTAGACCAGCAGCTTGCCGCCCGAACTGAAGTCGAACGCCGGCCGCTCATGGCCGACCAACTGGTGCACGCAATGGCGGCTGTACAGCCCCAGCGCCAGCAGTTCACGGGTCGTGGCGCGGCTGCGGCCGCGGGTGCAGGCCCGAAGGAAGTCCAGGCACCAGCGCCATTGCGCGGGGTCGAGCCTTGGCCGCCAGCGCAGCGGCGTGTCGCGCCCCAGCAGCCACGCGGGCAGCTTGGGCAGCACCGCCGGGTCGGCCAGCGGCGCGACGAAGCTGTAGCTGAGTTGGGCGCCATTGGCGCGGCTGGTGACCAGGCCAGGGCCGGGGCCGGCTTCCACCACGCTGACGCGGTGGCCTTCGCGATGCAGATAGTAGGCGGTGGTCATGCCGACCACGCCCGCGCCGATGACGATTGTGTGCATGATGCTCCGGGAACGATGCGGCGCTCGCGTCAGGGCGCCGGATGACGGGGATTCAGGCGGCCCAGGCCGGTGTTTCGAAACCGGGGGCGGCGCGGTCGGCATCGCACAGCAGGCGGCCGGGGCGGGCGCCGGTGGCCACGCCATGCGCCTCGACCAGCTCGCCGTTGACCAGCACCGCCTGGATGCCGGCGGACGGACGCAGCGGCTCGGCGAAGGTGGCCAGGTCGGTCACCGCGGCCGGATCGAACACCACCACGTCGGCATAGCAGCCGGGGCGCAGCACGCCGCGGTCGCGCAGGCCGAACTGGGCCGCCGTCAGGCTGGTCATGCGTCGGATCGCCTCTTCCATGCCCAGCACGCGCATTTCGCGCACGTAGCGTCCCAGCACCCGCGAGAACGCGCCCCACAGGCGCGGATGCGGCCGCTGGTCGTGCGGCAGGCCGTCCGAGCCGATCATCACGCTGCCGTGGCCGATGACGCGCTTGACGTCGTCTTCGTCCATCGAGAAATAGATGGCGCCGCCGGGCGACAGTTCCTCGGCCAGGCGCTGCGGGTCCTTGCCTTCGCGCGCCGCCAGCTCGCGCAGATCCACGCCCTGGATCTCGGGCCGCGTCTGTGACCAGGTGACGATGATTCTTTCGCCGGCCGGCACGCGGCGCGGCTCCAGGATGGTGGAAGAGGCAGAGTAGGGATAGACATCCATGCCCAGCGGCTGGTCGGCGCGGGCGCGGTCGAACAGCGCCAGCGTTTCGGCGGTGCGGCCGTGGTTGTGCTTGCCCGTGACCTTGTGGTGCGACAGAATCGCCGGCACGTCGGCGGCGCGGCCGATCAGGAAGGCTTCCTCCATGGCGTCGCAGACGTGGTCGGCCTCGTCCCGCAGGTGGGTGGTGTACAGGCCCTGCCACGATGACAGCGGCGCGGCCACGCCGATGACCTCTTCGGTGCTGGCGTGCATGGCGGTGGGGTAGTACAGGCCGGTCGACAGGCCTGCGGCGCCGGCCGCCATGGCCTGGTCGAGCGCGTGCCGCATGACCGCGATTTCCTTCTTGTCCGCGGGCCGGTCCAGGCGGTCCATCGCCGACACCCGCAGGCTGGAATGGCCCACCAGCGCCAGGCTGTTGACCGCGGCCGGGCTGGCTTGGAGCGCGGCGGCGTAGTCCTGCATCCGCGCATACAGTGCGCCGGTGTGCTGCGCCAGCAGGTTCAAGGGCGGCGGCACGACGTCGCCGGGCGCGTGCACCGGGGCCAGGCTGATGCCGCAGTTGCCGGTCACCACCGTGGTGACGCCCTGGCTGACCTTGGGCCGCATCAGCGGCGCGGCCAGCAGCGCGCGGTCGTCATGGGTATGGCAGTCGATGAAGCCGGGCGCCACCACCTTGCCGGTGGCGTCGATGCGGTGCAGGGCATGCCAGGCCGCGCCGTCGCCGATGGCCGCGATGCGCTGGCCCGAGATGGCCAGGTCGGCGCGGTGGGCGGGGGCGCCCAGGCCGTCGGCGATCAGGCCGCCGGTGATGATGAGGTCGTATTCCTGCAAAGCGGATTGCGCGGGCATGGGATGGGTCAGGGTCCGGGGTCGGCGGGCGGCCGCGTTTGCTTGCGGCGCGTCTCCAGGTGGGCGAGTGATTGCTGGTTGAGCGCGTCCGGGAAGCCCTGTTTCACCAGGTGCTCCAGCGCGCCGTTGATGCGCGCCCAGCCTTCCGGGGTGCGCAGCGGCACGCCCAGGAAATGGCTTTCGGTCTTGGCGCGCAGCATCAGGTACAGCACGCCCGCCAGCATCACGCTGACGACGGCGGGCACGTCCATGTCGGGGGTAAGGCCGTCGACGCGGTCGATGAAACCGCGCGCGGCGCGTTCGCGGCGATCCGCCAGCGGCGCGGACACCTCATTGCGTTCAATCAGTTCCCAGCGTCGTACTTCGCGCAGCGTCTCGTTGCCGGACAGCGCGTCGATCTGCGCGCGCAGCATCGACAGCACCAGGTCGCCGGGGCTGCGCTGGCTCGATTCGTCCGCCGCCAGCAGGTCGGGATTGCGAGTCCAGAAATCCTGTTCCTGCATCCAGGCCAGCATCAGGCCGGGCATGCCGTCGAAATAGCGGTAGATGAGTTCCTTGCTGACGCCGGCGCGCTTGGCGATGGCGTTGATGCCTACGCCTCCCATGCCGGTTTCCTTGATCTGGTCTTCGAGGGCCTGCAGGATCTGGCGCTCGGTATTCTCACGTCGGGACATTGGCCGGTTCCTTCTTGGTGAGGGGAGGGTGTCATCTTGCCAGACTTCGCCGTCCGGGAACCGCGGCCGCGCGGCAAGGTGTCGGCCCCAAGCCATCCCTTGTTGTGACCGTATGGTCACAACAATGCTCAAGATAGGGCGCGGGCGCCCCGCGCGGCAAGGGGGGAGTTTCCCTAGGCGCAGGGAAAGGCGCCGGCGCGGCCGCGCGGGCCTGCCGCGCCCCGCGGCCACGGCCTCAGATCAGGCCGCGGATGCCGGCGATGCCGTGCGCGCCATGGCGCAGGGCGTGCGAGACCGTCTGGGTGGATTGCCCACCGAGCGCGAACACCGGGATGCCAGCGTCGCGGTTGCCTTCGACGAAGCCGTCCCAGCCGAGCGTCGGCGCGCCGGGGTGGCTGGGCGTGTCCAGCACGGGGCCCAGCACGGCGAAGTCCGCGCCCAGCTCGCGCGCATGCACCACCTGGGCGTTGTCATGCGCCGAGACGCCGACCAGCGCCCCGGCCGGCAGGTCGGGCCGGGCGGCCAGGCGCGCGGCATCGGCGCCGCGCAGGTGCACGCCGTCGGCCTCGCGCCACCAGGCGGCCGGATGGGCGCTGTTGACCAGCACGCGGGCGCCAGCGGCGTGGCAGCGCTTGACGATCTGCTGCAGCGCCTCATGCAGCGAGGCCGAGGCCGGGCCGTCGGGCCACTGCGGTTCACGCAGTTGCACCAGCCTGACGCCGCGCGCCAGCGCCGCGTCCAGCCGGCCCAGGAACGCCGACAGGCCGGCGCGCGAGCCGATCGAACTGATGCCATAGGCGGTCGGCAGTTGCAGCCAGCGCAGCGGCGGCAGGGTGGCGGGCAGCAGGTCGCCGACGGACGCGGCGTTGGCAGGGTCGACCCATTCCAGGCGCTGGTTCTCCAGGCTGCGCGGCTCGCCTTCCCAGCCGGTGACGTGGCAGAACGCCAGGCGCACCGTGGTGTGGGGGTAGGCGTGCACGTAGGTCACCCAGGGCCGCGACTGCGTCACGCGGATGCCGATCTCTTCCTGCAGCTCGCGCGCCAGCGCCTGCAGCACGGTCTCGCCGGGTTCGAGCTTGCCGCCGGGCAGCTCCCACCAGCCCGACCAGGGCTTGCCTTCGGGGCGTTGCCCCAGCAACAGCATGCCGTCCGGACGCAGGATCAGGCCGGCGGCGACATCGATGATTTTGTCAGACATGGCGGGCAGCCCAGTCACGGGCGAATTGATAGGCGACGCGGCCCGAGCGCGAGCCGCGCTCGATGGTCCATTGCAGCGCCTCGGTGCGGGACGGTTCGATCTGGTCTTCCGGGCAGCCCAGCTCGCGCAGCCAGTGGTAGACGATGTCGAGGTAGTCGTCCTGCTTGAAGGGATAGAACGACAGCCACAGGCCGAAGCGCTCGGACAGCGAGATCTTTTCCTCGACGGTTTCGCCGGGGTGGATCTCGCCGTCGGGCTGGTGCTTGGCCTGCAGGTT
>SWKJ01000167.1:0-13928 GCA_019425465.1 Colletotrichum falcatum | reverse complement strand
ACAGCACGGGCGCCCTTTTCTCGTTCGCGACCGGGGAGGCCGAAGTCCAGAGCGACCACCACAACGGCAGCACGCAAACCAGCGCCACCGTTGCCACGAAGAGCCACGCGCGATTTCGCTTCATCGTCGTTTCCGCATACGTTCAGACGCCCGCCAAGGCAGCGGAGCAATGTTCGACAACGTATATGGATGATCCAGGCGGCGAAAGGCGCTGCCCCGCGAAAGCAGACGAGTACTCAGGAAATGGCCAGGCGCGTCGACAGCCATCCGCTGCACGCGGAACAGCGGCGGTTCCTCGCCCAGCGCAACGACTAAGCACATCCCCCGCTGGAACTCCAGGCCCGAATAGCTATAATAGGAACCATTCCCATTATTCTTTCAGGTTTGGAGTCCCCGTGCCGCCCGGCGACCTCCCGGCTCCCCACGCCGTCGACACGCTCTATCGCTCGCACCACGCCTGGCTGACGGCGTGGCTGCGGCGTCGCCTGCGCGACGACCACGACGCCGCCGATCTGGCCCAGGACACCTTCGTGCGCCTGATCGCCGCCCGCGACACGCCCGGCCTGCGCGAACCGCGCGCCTTCCTCGCCCGCATCGCCCACGGCCTGATGGTCAACCTGTGGCGCCGCCGCGATCTCGAACACGCCTATCTGCAAGCCCTGGCCCAGCGCCCCGAGGCCTGCGCGCCCTCGCCCGAGCGGCGCGCGCTGGTGCTGGAGGCGCTGGTCGAGATCGACGCCATGCTGCAGCGCCTGCCGGCCCGCGCCCGCGAGGCTTTCCTGCTGGCGCAACTGGGCGGCTACACCTATGCCGAGATCGGCCAGCGCCTGGACGTGTCCGAGCGCATGGTGAAGAAATACATGGCGCAGGTGATGCTGCAATGCCTGTTGATCGCGGACGGCGTCTGGTGAGGCCCGCCACGCTGTCCACCCCGCCCGACCGCCGCGTGCTCGAAGCCGCGGCCGACTGGTTCGCGCGCCTGGGCGACGAGCGCGCCAGCGCCGACGATACCCGCCAATGGCAGGCCTGGCTCGATGCCCGGCCGGAACACCGCCGTGCCTGGGACGCCGTGGCCGCGATCAGCGCGCGCTTCGAATCCGTGGCCGGCCAGCCGGCGCTGGAGGCCCTGACCGGCGCCGGACGCGGCCGCCGCCGCGCGCTGCGCACGCTGATGCTGCTGGCCGGCGTCGGCGGCGTGGGCGCCGCCGCCTGGAACCAGCCGGCCACCCGCCGCCAGTTGGCCGACCTGCGCACCGATGTCGGCCAGACCCGCCAGGCCACGCTGGAGGACGGCTCGCGGCTGTGGCTGAACACCGCCAGCGCGGTCAACCTGCGCTTTGACGCGCGGGCGCGCCGCGTGGTGCTGGTGGACGGCGAAACCCTGATCGACACCCATCCCGATCCGCGCGCGCCGGCCCGGCCGTTCCTGTTGGACGTGGGCTATGCGCAACTGCGGGCGCTGGGCACCCGCTTTGCCGTGCTGCGTGACGGCGGCCGCGCCTGGCTCGATGTCTACGCCGGCGCGGTCGAGATCCGTCCCGACGATTCCCCCGTCCGCATCGCGCAGGCCGGCACCCGCACGGGGTTCAGCGGCCGCGTCATCAACGCGGCCGAACCGCTCGACCCCGCCCGCGACGCCTGGACCCGGGGCGAGCTGGTGGCCGACGGCCTGCCGCTGGCGCGCTTTGCCGCCGAGCTGGCGCGCTACCGGCGCGGCTTCGTCACCTGTACGCCGGAGGTCGCGCAACTGCCGCTGGTGGGCGTGTTCCCGCTGGCCGACACCGACCGCATCCTGCGCGCGCTGGAAGCCACCCTGCCCGTGCGCGCCCGGCGCGTGTTGCCCGGCTGGGTCCGGCTGGAGGCTGCCTAGCGCCGGCCGGCGCGGGCGGCTTGCCCAACTATTTTGTAATAGCCGCGCGTTTCCAGTTCCCCTTTCTTCTTTTCGCTTGGCACTGCAGAGGTACGACGCGTTTCGCGCGTCCGCCGCCAAGGAATCCCATGCACGCCCCTCCCTTCCGTTTTCCGCTCCTGGCCCGCGCGCTGGCCACCGCGCTGACCGCGCCAACGGTCCTGCTGGCCGTCACGCCCGCGCAGGCCCAGGCGCCGGCCGGCTTCCAGGTCGCGCCCGGCCCGCTGTCGCAGGCGCTCAGCCAGTTCGCCAGCCAGGCCGGCGTGACGCTGTCGCTGGACGGCCGTCTCGTGGCCGGCAAGCAGAGCCCCGGCCTGTCGGGCGCCTACAGCGTGGACCAGGGCTTCGGCCGGCTGCTGGACGGCACCGGCCTGCGCGCCGAGCGGCGCCCGGACAACGTCTACACGGTGCGGCCGGTGGCCAGCGGCGACAATGCCGCCCAACTGGAGCCGGTGACTGTGTTGGGCGCGACCACCGCCGAAGGCGCCTACCAGCCGGAGCCGGTGGCCTCGGTGACACGTTCGCCGCTGGCTGTGCTGGACCAGCCGCAGGCGGTCAACGTGGTGCCGGCCCAAGTGCTGCGCGACCAGCGCCCGCGCAACCTGGACGACGCGCTGGCCAACGTCAGCGGCATCACCCAGGGCAACACGCTCGCCGGCACCCAGGACACGCTGATGAAGCGCGGCTTCGGCGCCAACCGCGACGGCTCGATCATGCACAACGGCATGCCGCTGGTGCAGGGCCGCGGCCTGAACGCCGCCGCCGACAGCGTCGAAGTCCTGAAGGGTCCGGCGTCGCTGCTTTACGGCATCATGGACCCGGGCGGCGTCATCAACATCGTCAGCAAGCGGCCGCAGCTCACGCCGTACCACGCCATCACGCTGACGGGTTCGACCTATGCCCAGGGCCGCGACGGCGTCGGCGCCACGCTCGACAGCACCGGACCGATCGGCGACTCGCGCCTGGCCTACCGCCTGGTGGTCGACACCATGAACGAAGACTACTGGCGCGATTTCGGCCGCCGCCGCGACACGCTGGTGGCGCCGTCGCTGGCCTGGTATGGACAGGACACGCAGATCGTGGCCTCCTATGAGCACCGCGACTACCTGTACCCGTTCGACCGCGGCACCGCGCTCGATCCCACCACCGGCAAGCCGCTCGACATCCCCTCGCGCCGCCGCCTGGACGAACCCTACAACAACATGTGGGGCAGCACCGAGCTGGCCCAGGTCACCATCGACCAGCGCGTCACCGACAACTGGAAGGCGCACCTGGGCTATAGCTGGAACCAGGAACGCTACGATGCCAACCAGGTGCGCGTGACCGCCATCGATCCGGTGGCCGGCACCATCAAGCGCAGCAACGACGGCACCCGCGGCGCGCTGTCCACGGACCACTACGTGATCGGCTACGTCGACGGCCGCCTCGATCTTGGCGGCCTGCGCAACGACCTGCAGTTCGGCGCCGACTACGAGCGCCGCAAGATCTTCCGTTCCGACCTGATCCGGCAGAACCTGTCCAAGCCCTTCAGCTACGTCAACCCGGTCTACGACCAGCAGGATCCCGGCAACACCGTGGTCGCCAGCGACAGCGACCAGACCGACAAGCTGCGCGCCACCTCGTTCTTCCTGCAGGACTCGCTGCACCTGGGCGAGCGCTGGATCCTGGTGGGCGGGCTGCGCTACCAGCACTATGAGCAATTGGCGGGTCGCGGCCGGCCGTTCAAGACCAACACCGACATCGAGGGCGGCAAGTGGTTGCCGCGCGCCGGCCTGGTCTACAAATGGACGCCCGAGGTGTCGCTGTATGGCAGCTACACCGAATCGCTCAAGCCCACCTCGACCATCGCCCCGCTGACCAGCGGCACGGTGATCGACTCCGGCGTAGCGCCGGAGCAGGCCAAGTCGTGGGAGCTGGGACTGAAATGGGACATGCCGGGCCAGACCACCGGCACGCTGGCGCTGTTCGACATCCGCAAGCGTAACGTGCTGGTGTCGCAATACAACGACGTCACCAAGCTGACCGACTGGCGCACCAGCGGCGCGGCGCGCTCGCGCGGCGTCGAGCTGGACGTGAGCGGCTCGCTGTCGGCGCGCTGGGACTTCATGGCCAGCTACGCCTATCTGGACGCGCGCACCACCGATGATCCGCAGTACCAGGGCAACCGGCTGTGGAACGTGGCGCAGCACACCGGTTCGCTGGCGCTGGTCTACAACGCCGGCCAGATCGGCGAAGGCCGCCTGCGGCTGGGGACCGCCGCGCGCTACGTCGGCACCCGCCCGGGCGATTCGGCCAACTCATTCGTGCTGCCGGCCTATACCGTGGTCAACGCCTTCGCCACCTACGACACCCGCGTCGCCGGCCGCAAGGTGCAGTTTCAGTTGAACGTCAACAATCTGTTCGACCGCACCTACTACACCTCGAGCGCCAACCAGTACTTCATCTCCATGGGCGACGCGCGCCAGTTCGTGCTGTCGACGCGGGTGGAATTCTGAGCATGCAACCGTCCATCCCTGCCCCCGCGCCGGCCGCGTTCCCGCTTCGAGCCGCGCCGCGCCTGCGCGCCACCTTGTCCGCCGCCTTGTCCGCCGCCTGCGCCGCCGCGGCCCTGATCGCCCAGGCCCCGGCCGGCGCCGAAACGGCCGCCGCCCGCGATCCCATCGTGGCCGAGCGCAGCGCCACCGCGCTGCCCGGCAGCGGCCGCGGTTGGGGCTTCGCGGTCCTGGCGCGCGACGGCGCAGAACTGCTGCTGGCGCGCCGCGAGAACGGCCTGACCGCCTACGACACCGCCCGCCGCCAGGCGCTGGCCCGGATACCCGGCACCGAAGGCGCGAACGCCGTCGCCGCCGTGCCGTCGGCCGACCGGCTCTACGTGGCCGGCATGGACGACACCGAGGTCTATCCGGCGGACGGCGGCGAGTCGCAACGGCATTTCACCGCGGACAGCTTCACCGTCACCGCGTTGCGTCTGCGCGAGGCGCGGCCATGAGCCTCACCTCCGTCAACTCCGCCACCGCCCGACCGCCGCGTCCGCCCGCGCGCCGCGGCCAGTACCTGAAGGCGCTGCGCAAGGCCCACGGCTGGCTCGGTTTGTGGGGCGCGCTGCTGGGCCTGCTGTTCGGCGCCAGCGGCATCCTGCAGAACCATCGCGCCGTGCTCAAGATCGACATGCCCGGCCCGGCGGTCGAGACCTTGCAATTGCAGGCGCCCGCCGGCCTGCCGCGCACCGACGCGGCGGTCGGCCAATGGCTGCAGCAGGCCTTGAAGCTGGACAAGCCGGTCGAACGCATCCGCAAGGAAGCGGCGCAGGATGTGCGCTGGGGCGATGTCTCCGCGCGCCAGCCCGAGCGCTGGCAGGCGCTGTTCCGCGCGCCGGGCTATCAGGTGCAGGTGGAATTCTGGCCGCAAAGCGGCGCCGCCAGCGCCCGCCGCAGCAGCGCCAGTTGGTGGGGTGTGATCCAGAATTTCCATCGCGCCAACGGCACCGGCGTGGCCTGGGTGCTGCTGTCGGACACCATCGGCGGCGCGCTGATCGCGCTGTGCCTGACCGGCGTGCTGCTCTGGACCGAGCTGGAAAAGCGCAAGCTGATCGGGCTGGCCATTGCGTTCGCTTCGGTGATCGCGTGCCTGGCGGCCGTGGCGCAATCGTGGGCCTGATCGGTCCTCAGACGGGCTGCGGTGCGGATAAGTTCAATATATGTCTTGTCCAACTGCTAGGTCGGGGGGGTGGGGCGATGAAAACAATCCCAAGACCGGCGCATAGACAAGATCGTCCGCCTCTTGCTCATTGTGGAGATCGTGGCGATATATAGAGTCCGCGATACTTCCGCGCTCGCCGCTTTGAGCCTCGACAAACTCTAACTCGGTTGTTGGGCCCGGCTCAGACACCGAAAAGAAGCTTAAGGAATACAACCCCCAGCAATCATCAAACTCGGGCGACCCTTCCCATGAAAAGCACCCAAAGGGGTCCGGATCCCAAGGAGATGGCATCCAAGCATCCATGGGGGCATCGCCTACCACCTGAATCGGCGGAGATGGCTGGCCCATCAGATCCCCGGGGCCCGGCGTATCGACGACCTCGGCGAAATACCTTGTCCCGGAACCAGCTGGCGTGGATAACGCTGGGCTCTCGGTAAGCACCGGAGCATCCGCATCCTGCCCTCCCGGCGGCACAGTCGTCGAGAAGGGCAAATAGGGATCGTATGCTCCCCCACCCAAACCAGCTTGTGGCGTCCCGAGTCCCCACCCCGAGAAAAGTTGCCCGGATTCGTACGACGCCAACGGGTTATTTGACGCCGCGCCCAACTCCGGGGCAGGATGGTAGCCAGGCGTAATCAGGGTAATGGGCTCCGAGTCCCCCACCTGTTCCGAGACCGAACCATCGCGCATGACAATGATCTCTTTTAGAGATTCTCCGATGATCTCTTCATTTATGATAGAACTAACGCCGTGGGCCTCTTCGAATGCATCCTTGTAATAGCTCCACATACGGCTCGATCCGTCCGCCTGCCTGTCCGTCACCCAGTACATTTGATAGGCGAGGCCTCCAACTTTGCCATCTAGGGCCACGCCCGTCATCTTGGTACCGAACTGGTCGATGTAGGTCAGGCCATCGATTTTCTGGAAGAGTCTTTCGAAGGACTTGGCGAGTTCGAGAATGCGGCTCCCCATCCACTCGCTCGAAGCGTTGGGCAGATCAACGCATATAATTTTCTCGAAGAATACAAACGACATCAGGCGGGCATATAAGCGCTCAACCGCCGGAAGTTGGTCGAAATCAAGCTGGTCGAGCCTAGCCATCAAGACGAGATCTGCTTCCAGCTTTTTCATGGCTTCATCCGGCTGCCCCTGCGCGTCGAAATAGGCGATGTCATGGTCCTTGCAGAACGAATCGACGGGGCTGATTCCAGGCGTCACCCCGTCAATACCGATACGCGTCAATACCGGGCTCTCGATCAACTGCGCCCTGCTCTTCTCCCCCCCTCTCTCCCCTGCGGACCAATTTGGCCCGCACCAAAACCCGTACACGGGGATGTAACTTGTTGGACTCCAAGGATCCAGATCCGCCAATCTTATTGCGTCACGCTCCATAGCCATCAGTAGCTCCTCGAATTGATCGAACCGCCCCGTGCGCCGTTATCCACGCCGCTCGCACTTGTGTTCACCGGAATGATTTCCGCATCCCGCCACGACGGCAGGGAAATCGCAGTCCAGGTATCCGTCGCGATATCCAGCATGGCCAAGCCGCCCGGACGGTTCGTGACATCCATCGGCTGGTCCCAATAGATCACCGCGAGATAGGTGCCAGCCGGATCGCAGATCAACTCCTGCGGAATGAATCCCAGGCCCGGCTGCCAGGCCCTGCGCTGGCCTCCCGGTTCAATACGGATCACGGTCAGGCCGTAGCGCGGCGTCTGCCCCCAGAGATACAGGTTCCCTGCGCGATCCATCGTCGGCATCTCGGCGTACTTGATGCCGCTGAAGACCTGTGGCTCGGGCAGCCGCGTATCCCCGCGCCGCATGCGATAGACGCTGCTTCTGCCATACAGGGACTCGTAGCTCGAGAGATGCCCCGCCGGCCCGAAGGTTCGGAACAGGATCTCGTCATCCGAGAGATACTGCGCCTGGCCGCCGGAAACGAATTTGAAGATGCCGGCAAAAGGCCGTTCCGTCGCGTCGGCCCGATCAAACTCCCAGATGTCGAAATCGAGCAGGCCCAGGCGTTGTCCGGGCGGCAGGATGCGTCCCGTACTCCAGAATGCGATCCGGCTTTCATCCAGCGACATGAAAGGCGAGAGCTTGTTGCCCCGCGCCAAGGGAAGGATCTGGAGGCCCTCGCCATCGCTGCGCATCAGCAGGATCTGCATGGCGTCGAGCGAACGGCGCTGTTCATCGTCGGAATCGCCGGCGATCCGCCGCCGCGACATCACGATGTAGTTGCCCTGCGGTGAATAGTGGGCGTACGGATAGGTGTAGCCAGCGGGCAGACCGTAGCGGTACAGCTTTCCCGTCTTCCATTGATAGCGCATGACGTCGCACCGGTTGTTGCCGGTGCGGACGCATTCCACGAACAGCCAGTCATTGCCATCGGGATGCACGCTGAGCGAACGGATCTCCCGGCCGCCGTTGGGCGGGGAGAACGGTGTCTGCATCGTTGGCGTCTCTTGCACCCACTCATCCGACTTGAGGGGAGCTTTGGTGAACCCGTGCGGGAACGGCAGCAACCATGACAACGGCACCAGCACAAGCATCGCCAGTACCGACGCGATCACGAGCAGGTACGCGTGATGTCGTTTCATCGCCGTCGCCTCAGCTGGGCGCCGAACCTGATCTGCCGATGCAATAACCGGGTTTCAGCGGCAACGCCGCACACCCCCGCCCCATACTTCCGACACCACGCCACCGCCGCCTCCACGCCGCTACCCGACAACCGGACCTCCGTGGCGCCTGCTAAGGCGCGCGGGCCGCCTCGACCAGCCCGCCCATGGAGCCGTTATTGCCGATCCTTCCGCAATAAGGTATCGGCGGGAACGGTCGAGCGGAAGCGGTTGCCGGTGGAAAGCGGACGGATGCTCAGCGCGTCGGGCGCAGCTTCAGCGCCACCCAGATCCCCGCCACGCAAGCCAGTCCGAAGATCCAGCCCGAGGCGGCGCCCGCCATCACGCCGGACAACAAGGTGCCGACGGTGCAGCCCAGCGCGGTCATGCCGCCCCACCCCATCAGCACCCCGCCAGTGAAGTTGCGCAGGATCTCACGCGCCGTCGGCAAACGCGGCCGGAACGCGCCGGCGGCCAGCGCGGCGGCCCAGGCGCCCGCCACCAGCGCCAGCACGAAGGCGCCGTTGTTGGACAGCAGCGCGTTCTTGACCGCGGTGGCGCAGCCGGCGAAGGTATCCAGCCCCTCCAGCCGGGCCGGCAGCGCGCCGGCCGCGGACGCGGCGGTACGGGCCACGCTGCCCAGTTCGGCGGTCACGCCCAGCGGCGCGATGCGCAGGTAGGCGATGACGCCGATGAAGGCCACCAGCAGGCCGCCGACCGCGGGCGGCCAGCGGTCCCGCAGCACGGCTTGCCAT
Source organism: Colletotrichum falcatum (assembly GCA_019425465.1). Lineage (NCBI taxonomy): Eukaryota > Fungi > Ascomycota > Sordariomycetes > Glomerellales > Glomerellaceae > Colletotrichum > Colletotrichum falcatum. The sequence continues at coordinate 4,947 of SWKJ01000167.1, read as the reverse complement.
GGCGAGGACGGCGGCGTGGCCGGGTCGTTCGCCGCGTCCTGGAAGGCATTCGCTGGCCGGATGGCGGCGCCGTCAGGCGCGCCATCGGCCTGGCGCGCGGCCGGAACGCGCCGGCCGAGCCGGCTCAGGCCCAGCGCCAGCAACGCCAGCAACGCGACTTGCAGCAGCACGGTGCCGCCATATCCCAGGTGATGCGGCAGCCACACCACCGGCGCCTGCTGGATCATCGCCAGGTACAAGGCGTTCCACGACGCGAAGCCCAGCACGAAGCCGAGCCCGGCGCCCAGCAAGGCGAATGGCGACGCCAGCGCGCCTTCGCCGAGGCGGTAGAAGTGCGCGCTGATGCAGGAGCCCGAGATGCGCATGCCGACCCCGAACACGAACGCTCCGGCCACCAGGGCCAGGCTGACCGGCCCGATGTGCGCGCCGGGCGGCAGGCGCTCGGCCCCGGGGATGGGCAGGAACGCGCCGAACACCGCATGGTAGCCGAGCGTGCCGACCGCCAGCGCCACCAGCACGGCATAGGCGCCGGCCGGGTCGCGCCGCTCGATCGCGTCACGCGCGATGCAGTAGAAGCAGAATCGTGAACGCTGCAGCACGATGCCGAAGGCGGCGCCGAGCAGCAGCGACAAGGACAGGCCGCGGCCGCCCTCGGGCTGCGACGCCAGCCACCAGGCGGCCGCGCCGATGGCGGCCAGCAGCGCCACGGCCGCCGCATTGGCGATCGCCGGGACGTCCGGCGGGACCGCGGCCGCCGCGCCCGCCGTCAACGCCGTCGGCGGCGGAGCCGGCGACGCGGGAGTTGCCTGGGCGCTCACTCAGGTCTTGCCCCACACGGTGCCGGACGGATTGCTGATCGGCGAACCGACGCTGTTGCCGTACTCGGTCCACGAACCGTCGTAATTGCGCACGTCGTAGCCCAGCAGCTTGCGCAGCGCGAACCACGAGTGGCTGGAGCGTTCGCCGATGCGGCAATAGGTGATGATGGGCTTGCTGCCGTCCACGCCCACCGCCTGGTAGATGGCGCGCAGTTCGTCGGCCGACTTGAAGGTGCCGTCTTCCGCCACCAGCTTGCTCCAGGTGACGTTGACCGCGCCCGGCACGTGGCCGGCGCGCACGGCCAGTTCCGGCACGCCGTTGGGCGCGAAGATCTTGCCGTTGTATTCGTCGGCCGAACGGATGTCGACGAGCACGCCCTGCTTGTCCTTGCGCGCCACCGCCAGCACGTCCTGCAGGTGGGCGCGCAGCGCCGTGTTGGCGTCCTTGGGACGCGCGTTGCCGGCGGCCAGCACCTTGACGCTATTGGACTGCGGGCGACCCTCGGCTTCCCATTTCTTGCGGCCGCCGTCCAGGATCTTCACATTGTCGATGCCGTAGATGTCGAAGATCCACGCGCCCCAGGCGGCGAACCAGTTGTTGTTGTCGCCGTACAGCACCACGGTGCTGTCGGTGTTGACGCCGGCGCGCTCCAGCAGCGCCTGGAACTGCTTGGGCGGCGCGATGTCGCGGTTGACGGTGTCGACCAGGTCGGTGTGCCAGTTGACGTTGCTGGCGCCGGGAATGTGGCCGCGCTCGAACAGGCCGGGATTGACGCTCACCTCGATGACACGCACCTTGGGTCGTTCAGGTTCTTCTCCAGCCACTCGGTGGTGACCAGGTACTTGGCGTGCTGCGCCGTGGCGGGAAAGGCCATCAGGCTGGCCAGCGTGGCGAACGCGCCCGCCAGCAGTTTCGATAGGGACATCATGATCTCCGGAAGCAGGCGCAATGCGGCCTGGGAATCCGGAGCATATTTGTTCAGCTTACAGTCAGGAACAATTTACTGGTCATATCCTGATTACCGGAATGCGCAGGTCGCGGTCGATCGCGACCCGCGCCCGCGAATTCCGGCGCGAGGCCGGCGCGGCGCCTGCCTTCACGACAGGCCGGCGCCGTAGCGCCGCGCGGCGGACGCCCTGGCCGGGCATCGCCCGCGACGCCCAGGCGCCCCGCCTACGCCGCCGCGATCAGCCGGATATCCGCGCTGCCGTCGCGCTCCAGTTGCGCCACCAACCCCAGTTCCCAATCGAGGTAGTCGCGAAAGCCCTGGTCGCGCGCCGAGAGATCGTCGAACAGGTACGGACTGATACTCTGGTCGTCGTCGCCCGTCAGCACGCCGTCGGCGCCCTGCGCCAGCGGCAGGCCCTGCGCCTGCCAGGCGCGGGTGCCGCCCAGCAGGTAGCGCACCGGGCGGCCGGTGCGCCAGGCCAGCTCGGCCGCCGCCACGGCGGCCAGCACGCCGTCGGGCGACGTCAGCACGATCGTCCGCTGCGTGTCGGCCGGCAGGAACTCCTGCAGGCGATCCGGCGCGGCATAGCGCGCGCCGGGCACGTGGCCGCGCTCGTAGGCCAACCGCGATTCAATGTCGTAGACCTCCGCCGAACCGGCATCGATAGCCGCCTGCAAGGCCTGCGGCCGCAGCGCCGGCACGTCGGGCCGGTGCCGCAGCACGCGGCGCGGCTCGGCGCCGCGTTCGAGCGCCGCCAGCGCCGGCGGCTGGTACAGGTAGACCTCGACCGCGCCCAGTTGCGCCAGCCAGGCGCCGGTGGTCTGGGCGCGCACGCCGTCCCAGTCGGCCAGCACTACGCGCGCGCGCCGGGTGGCCAGGTACTCGTCGGTGGCCTGCACCAGTTGGCCGCCGGGCGCCCAGCGCCAGCCCGGCAGGTGGCCGGTTTCGTATTCCTCGCGGGTGCGCACGTCGAACTTGTACAGCGTGCGCGTGCCCTGCTCGGCCTCGAAGGCGCGCAACGTGGCCGCGTCGATATGGCCGATGCCGGCCCGCTGCGCCACGCCGCGCGCCTGCTCGCGCGCGGCGGCGGCGCTGTCGGCCGACGGTTCGGGCAGCGCCGCCTGACGGCCATAGGCCAGCTCGCGGCCGGACAGCAGCCATTCCATGGTGCCGTTGCGCAGCGACGCGACGCGGTTCGGGATGCCGGCGTCGATCAGCGTCTGCGCGCCGACAATGCTGCGCGTGCGTCCGGCGCAGTTCACCACCACGAAGGTCTTGGGATCCGGCGCCAGCTCGCGGATGCGGTACACCAGCTCGGCGCCCGGCAGGCTGTGCGAGAACGGCAGCGTAAAGTTGTGGAATTCCTCCGGCGTGCGGCTGTCGACCACCACGATGTCGTCGCCGCGCGCGACCCGCTCGTGCAGTTCGTCGACGTCGATCCACGGCGTGTGCTTTTCGTGTTCGATGACTTCGCCGAAGGCCTTGCTGGGCACGTTGGTGCCCGAGAACAGTTCGTGCCCTTCCCGCTCCCAGCCGTCGGTGCCGCCGGCCAGCACCGAGATGTCGGTCCAACCCAGGCGCGTCAGCTTGGCGGCGGCCTGATGCGCCAGGGTCTCGTCGTCGTCCACCAGCACAATGCGCGTGTCGCGGCGCGGCACCAGGCGGTCGGCCAGCACTTCCAGGCGCCACAGCGGCGCCGGCACTGCGTACAGCAGGTGGCGGCGGGCGTAGCGGCCGGCTTCGCGCACGTCGAGCACGGCGATCTCCGCCTCGCCGCGCAGCGCTTCCTGCAACCCGGCGGGCGACAGGCGCGCATGGTAGATCGCGGCCGGCGGCGAAAAGGTGCGGTAGGCGCCGCCGGCGGTGCTCTCGAACACCACGCGGCCGTGCAGGCGGTCAAGCGCCAGGCCGTAGAAATGCAGGTGCGCGCCGGGCGCGTCGCCCACCAGTTCGATGGTGTGCACGTCGGCCGGTCCCAGCACGATGGAATTGCCCGCCGCCACGTCTACCCGTCGCACGTGGGTCAGCACGTCGCGCCCGGGCTCATTGCCGGCGCTGCGCGCATAGACCTCGTTGCGCTCGTTGCCGGAGACGCCGGCGATGATGGCCCAGGTGGTGTGGTCGTGCGGCGGCTGCGCCTTGCCGGGCTCGCCCAGCGACAGGTACAACGCGTAGCCGCCGTCGGCGTCTTCGGCCAGGCGGTAGATCGAGGTGGGCCGTCCGGGCACTACGGCGAAGGCCTCGGCCGGAAACAATTCCGCGCGGCGTCCGAGCGCTTCGAGCAGACGGGCCACCGGGGCCAGTTGTTCGGGCGTGGCGCGCGCGGGGTCCGGCACCAGCGCCTTGACCTGCGCGATGAAGTCGCGCACGGCGCGGGCCCGTTCGGTATCGTGGCGGAAAGCGGCTGCGGCCGCGTCGGGATAGGTGCTCATGGGATCCGGAATTCCTGGGGTTGAAGAACCGGATCAGCCTACGTCCGCGACCGGGCGCGGACAACGTAGAAATGCGTCTATGGTTATGCGGCCGGCGATGCGCGCCCTCGCCCGGTCTCAGGCTTCGCCCTTGAGCGCCTGGTCCACCACCGCGCGCGTCAATGTCGGCACGAACATCTCGATGAAGTGGAAGGCATAGCCACGCAGCCACGCCCCGGGCGGATCGCCAGGCGCGTCAGGTTGATCTCGAACAGGTGGCGGGCGTCGATGGCGCACAGCCGCGTGTCGCGCTCGGCGTCCCAGGCGACGGCGGCCACGATGCCCACGCCCAGTTCGAGCTCGACATAGGTCTTGATGACGTCGGCGTCCATCGCCGTCATGACGATGTCCGGCGTGATGCCGGCGCGGGCGAAGGCCTCGTCTATATGGGCCCGGCCGGTGTAGCCGCGCCCGTAGGTGATGATGGGATAGCGCGATAGCTGCGACAGGCTGATGCCGCCGTCCACCGCGGCGAGCGGATGCCCCTTGGGCACGATGACGCTGTGGCTCCAGCGGTAGCACGGCAGGTTCAGCAGGCCGGGATAGTCGGCCACCGCCTCGGTCGCCACGCCGATGTCGGCCTCGCCCTCCAGCAGCATCTCCGAGACCTGCTTGGGCGACCCCTGGTGTAGGTGCAGCACCACCTCGGGATAGCGCTGGCGGAATTCCTTGACCACCGGCGGCAAGGCGTAGCGCGCCTGCGAATGC
>SWKJ01000171.1:0-14060 GCA_019425465.1 Colletotrichum falcatum | reverse complement strand
AAATTATAGTAGTAAGCTTAATAAATATAGAAAAAGCCCTCTAACTAGTTATAGATAAAAGAGTAAAATAGCTTATAGAGGTTATAGCTCTACTATAATAAGTATATAATAAATTTACTAACCTCTTTAACCTAGATACTTTTATAACCCTATCCCTATAGTAGAAGGGAAAGGACTATTATATTAAGCTAAAACCTAATACTATACTACCCTAAGGCCTTCTCTATAGTATATTAAGAGAGGAGCTACTAGTCTTAAAAAAGACCCTTAAAGACTCCTAAATAAGGGTTTTATCTAAGTAAGTAGCTCTATAGTAAGTACCCTAATATTATTTATCTAAAAGCTAAGTAGAGGGCTATAGTTTTACTATAACTACTATACGCTAAATATAATTATATAAAAAGACTACTATCCCCTACCTTTAATCTTAAAAACCCTTTACTATATAGGATTAATAAAATAATATATAAAGGTTAATATTATAGTTACTTTCTATAAAATATAGGTTATAGAGAGTAATAAGTATAAGATTACCTTTTAAATATAATATAGACTCTTTAAGTAGCTTATTTACTTATTTAGCCTAACTAATATACTTATAAGCTAGTAATAGTTTATTAATAGTACCCTCTAAGAGTTTCTTAATAACTTTATTACTACTTACCTAAATAATATCCTTATTTACTTAGATAGTATAAAGAAAGACTATAAATAAAAAGTATAGTAAATATTTAAAAAGCTTTATATAGTAGGGCTTAGCTTTAATATAGGTAAAAGTAATTTCTTAGTAAAGAAAGTAAAGTATATAGGGTTTATCCTTAAAGTAGAAAAAAGCGTCTCTATAGACCCTAAGAAAGTATATACTATTTATAAGTAGTTAGTATTATAGTTTATTAAAGGAGTAAAAAGCTTCCTAGGGTTTACTAACTATTACTATATATTTATTTTTAATTATACTAAAATTATAAAGCTACTAACTTAGCTTATAAAAAAGGGGGTAGTCTTTATATAAACTATAGACTATATAGCTACTTTTAAAAAGCTTAAAAAGTACTTTACTATAGCTTTATTACTAAGAAACTTTAATTTTAATATACTTACCTTTATTAAGACTAACTACTTAGGATTTACTTTAAGTAGTACCCTTATATAGGAGAATAAAAATAGGGAGTATTAACTTATTATATTCTACTTATATAAGCTTATAGTAGTATAATATAACTACTTAATTTATAATAAAGAGCTCTTAGTAATACTAGACTACCTTTAAGTATAAAGAGTAAAGCTCTAGAGTATAAAAAGCCCCTTTATAGTAATAGTTAACTATAAGTCCCTTAAGTACTTTATAATAAAGTAGAGGCTAATATAATACTAAGGCTAATAGGTAAAAATATTAGTAGAATATAACTTTTATATAGTTTACTACCTAGGTAAAAATACTAGTATATTAGATATACTCTCTAGGTATAAGTAAAATATACTTACTATAGGGGATATTAATAACTATAAGTAAAGGTAGATAATATAAATAATCTTTAATATAGCTTAACTTATAGGTATCTACTATACTATAGATATACTACTTACGCTATATATAGTAATATTAAATAATAAAAAACTCTAACGTCTATAGGATACTATATAAGATAAGGATAAAGTATTTTAGGTAGTATATAATATAGTTAAGAATAAGGAGTACTCTTTACCCCCTACTCTCTTACTATATATTTAGGTTATAAACTATTAAATTAATAATATAAGGTAGCTTACCTAGAGAGGGAGGCTATAGGTACTAGGTAATAGTAACCTAGAGTCCCCTAATAACTATCTATATACCTAGTTAATTTAGTATAGTTATAACTTATTAGTAATAAGGTACCTAAGTAAAAATAGTACCTTAGAGATACTCTTATAGAGATTCTATTAGCTAAGTTAAGTATATATAGTATAATACTTTATTTATAACTATAATATATATAAGAGTAGTAAAGTATAGTATAAGGTAAAAAAGAGGCTTTTATAGCCCTTAAGTATATTTAAGTAATTAAAGAGTAACTTATTAATAGACTTTATTATAGATCTCTTAGCCTTAGGCCCTAATAGCACTATATACTTATAGGTAATTATAAACTACCTAGGTAAGTTAATAACCCTTAAACTAATAGCTACTATAGAGGTAGAGGCCTATACTAAGAGGTTCTTAAACTACTACTATTAATTTTATAGTATATTATAAAGTATAATTAGTAACTAAGGAAATAACTAAATAAGTAAATTTTAGTATATATTTTATATACTTACTAGTATAAAGTAAAAACTAAGTCCTTTATACTACCCCTAAAGTAATAGTATAACTAAGTATTTTAATTAAAAAATATAAATAATACTATATACCTATATAAGCTACTTATAGAAAAACTAAGCCTACTAAACCTTAGTAGCTTAATTAATAATTAATAATAGACTAACTACTATAGTAAGACTAAGCTTTTTTTTTATAAAGTATAGTTACTATATTAAACCTATTACTATCTATAAAGATATATTAAAAGTATATAACGCCTATAAAAAAGTTATAGAGTAACTAGTAAAGAGAATAATAAAAGTAACTACTATAGTTTAAATAGTAATAGTAGTAGCCTAGTAGTATATAGAGGACTCTATAAATAGATAAAGAAGCTTAGTAGAGTACTTTTAGAAAGGTAATAAAGTCTAACTCTCTATATATAACTACTACTTATTAAAACTAAACTAAAAGCTAAACTAACTATACTATAAGTACTAAGTTACTAAAGTTATTAGCCTTCTTATAGTTAAACTTAATATACTAAAAAGGATTTATAACTACTTTTATATTAATTTTTTACACTATACTTTAGATAACCCCTTACTTAGTTAATATATAACTAATATATAACTACTACTAATAATTAAGTAAGGTAAAGAGAAGTAGTAAATAAGTAAAGTTATAAGAGTATAATAGAGAGGCTAAGGTAAAAATAAAATATAGTAGGTTTTTATATACTAAGAAGAGTTTATAAACCCTACCTAGGAGCTAGTAAACCTACTAAAAGATATAGAGGCCCTTAATAATTTTAAGGCTAAATATAAGCCTATTACTAAAAATAATAGGGATATTATAGATATATAAATAATAATATAATTATATATAAAAAAGGCTAAAAATAAAACTTTATTAATAGGCTATAGCTTAGAAAAATAAACTAAACCCTATAGAGTATAAAGTAGAGAGGCTATATAAAACTAATATATAGGGTATATAATAGAGAGACCCCCCTACTAGGGGCCTCTTAGGTTAGGGAATAGGCTATAGGGGCTAAAGAAAAGACTAAGGCTTAGCTAGGTAGTAATAAAGGCTATAAACTACCTAAGGTTAGTAATACTAAGGTAATAAAAAGTAAATATATAAATAGTCTTAAGAGAGTAAGTAATACTCTCTATAGCTATAATAAGGTATTTACTTTAGGTAGCTATAAGGCTATTAAAGTAAGGAGCTACCTTAGTATAAACTATACTAATAGTAGTAGTAGTAGTATAAGTAGTAGTAGTAGTAGTAGTAAACACTAAGAAGGGAGATATAAATATTAATAAGGGTATAAGCGTAGGCGTAGACTTATATATAAAGGACTTTTTAGTTTTATAAACTATATACTTTATAACTACTAAGGCCTCCTAAGCCTTAGTAGCCTAGTAGTAAGCTAGTACCTCCTCTTTACTAGTAGAGGGGTTAGTAGTAGTATTAATAGCGTTAAATATAACCTAGAAAGCTAAGAGAGAATATACTAAGATTTATACTATATAAGTAAAGTAATTAATATATAGAAAAAGTAATAAAAATATATAAGGGTATAGCTATAATTAATCTTAGTATAATAGGTATAGTAATAACTAGTAGCTACTAAGTTATTAGTATAATAGAGGGCACTAGGCTTATATAGTAGGTAATAAATATACTACTAATAAAGGATATTTTACTTAGTACTATACTTAGTAAGTAGGTACTTAGGCTTAACCTAACGCTTTTTTATAGGTAAAGACCTATAGGTAGTAATATTATCTTTATCCTCCTAAGATAAGTTAACTTAGCTTTATAATCCTATTATAAAAATAACTTATAATAGACGTAGGAAAAGTAGTAGTAGTAGTAATAAGGGTTAGAGGGGGGGTAATAAGCTTAAAGACCTTATAGTCCTTAAGAACTACTAGGGATAAGGATTTACTAATAGTAGGGGGCTATAAAGAAAGTAAGTTAGTTAAGAATTAATTATATATATATATATATATATAAGTATATAGATTCTATAAAATAAGTACTTATAGCTATAATATTTAATAAGTTACTATACCTAAAAGAATATAGTTAGTAACTATAGTAGTATAAAGAAATATAATAAAATAGTAATAAAGAAGATACTTATAATATCTTAAAATAGGCTAGTAAAGAAAAAAAAATAAAAATAATAGTAGCCTATAAGAAAGAGTTATAAGTAAAACTTTTTTAATTTTATATATATAACTACTAGTAACTAGTTAGGCTATAACCTTAGGTAACCTACCTAGGAGGGAGGGGTATATATTATAGGCTACACTATAGTAAGTATAGTAGGGTAGTACCTACTATAGCTTTCTTATTTAAGTCTAAAGTAAGCCTAGCGTATATATAAATTACATATATATAAAACCTCTATAATTAGTATATATTTATTACTTCTTCTAAGACTCTCTCTCTAGCTTAAATAAATTATATAAAGTTACTATATACCTATTAGAAGGTAATACTAACCCTTTATACTATATAATTAAAAATTAACGCCTTTAAAGATATTAAGTTTACCTTTATATCTAAAATAGTAATTTACTACTATAATCCTAAGAAAATACTTTTTATTTAACTAAATATAGCCTATAACTAAGGCTATAGTACTTTACTACTCTAACTTAAAGATAAAGCTTTATAAAAAAAGAAAAAACCTATAAATAAAATAAATATTTTATTAATAATATACCTTAGTAAACTTATTAATAATATTAAAAATAAATACTAGCTAATAGAGTTAGAAGTCTTATACCTTATCTAGGTTATTTAAAAGACTAAAATATTAGTATAATTAATATTAGTAAATCTTACTATTATTTTAACTAACTATACTACTATACTTATAATTATAAAGTATATATCTTTTTTTACTACTAATAAGTAAAAGGCTAACTTATAGTTAGTATTAGTATTAAAGTACTTAAGCTAATTCTAGCTTAAATACTTCTATATACTAAGTAAGACTAATATAATTATAGATACTTTATCTAGATTACTATTTAGTAAAAATATTATTAAAAATAAAGGAGAATTAGATAAAATTTAGGATAATTATACTATAAATATAGCTATATAAGTAAATATAAATAATAACCTTTACTAAGCTATTATAGATAGTTATACCTTAGATAAAAAATAGACTAATATTATTAATATTATTAAGGATACTAAAGATAACCTTTAACTACCTTTTTAACTAAATAATAACCTCTTTTACTTTAAGGAACTAAGTAGGTAAAAGTAACTCTATATACTTAAGCTTATTAATATAGAACTTATTAAAGAAGCCTATAATAATAAATATTATTAAGGTTAAAAATAAATATTCTAGGAATTAGTCTACTAGTTTTAGATTAAATACCTTAACTATAAAATTACTAAGTATATTACTAACTACCCTCTATATATAATATACTATATATTAAGATTAAAAATACTAGGAGCTTAATAGCTAATTAAAATACCTTTAATTCCCTTCTATACTATTACTATAGATTTTATTATTAGGCTTCTTAAAATTCCTTTATAGTATACCCTATAGGAGCTTTAAGGTTTTCTAACCTTTAACTTTATAATAACTATAATAGATAAATTCTTAAAGAGTACCTTATTAATCCCTAAATATATAACTTATAGTATATCTTAATAGTTAAAAGTATTACTTAGATAATTATAACTATCTAACTAGGGTATCCTAAAAGCTATTATTTTAAATAGAGATACTAAATTCTTATTATTACTATAAAAAAACCTTTAGTAAGAACTTAGAATTAAACTTTTATACTTAATAGCTTATTATCCTTAAATAAATAGCCTTTTAGAATATAAAAACTAGATAGTAAAAATTACTATTTACTTTTTCTTAGGTTAATACCTAGAAATACTATAGTTCTAAGTTTTACTAGTATTTTAATTTAACCTTAATAACGCTTTTTTTAGTATAATAAATACTTTACTTAATAAGCTATTCTATAGTTTTAAGATAAATAACTTACTTTAGTTACTTAGAGATACTTTTTTTTAATAAAATAGAGAAATACTCTAGAAAGAAACTAAACTCTTAATTATATTAGCCTAAATATACTTAAAAAACTAATATAATAAAATATATAAGTAGATAGTTTTTAGCTTAAGTAATTATATTTACTTTTACCTTAATAATAAATACTAATTACCTAGTAAACCTTTAATTAAATAAAGATAGTAAAAAATAAGACTACTTAAAGTACTTAAGTATATAAAAAAACTTATATACTATATAAAGCTTTTAATAATAATAAATATATATCTAGTAGTAGCTATAACCTATTTACTTTTAGCTAAGCCCCTAAGAACTAACCCTTTTAACTAATAAAAGGTAGTTCTAGGAGCTATAAAAGTAAATAAAAATACTAAATAAGAAAATAAATAAGTAAAGTTATACTAATACTATAAAATTAATTATATATTAAATAAAAAAATAAATAAATAAGGACTAAAAAAAAAGTTAAAATAAAATACTTAGTTAAATAAAAAAAATATCTACTATAATATAATATATAGATAAACTAAGATATATTATAAATAAATAAAGCTATAAGAGACTTTAAAGTAGGTTAATAATACCTTAGGGAAGTTATAGATAAAGCCTCCTCTTTACCTATACCTAAGGAACCTATTAAAGAGTCCCTTAAGCTAAGTAAGCTTAGCTATCTAAATAACCTATTATTAAGACTAGAATTATAGCCTAAGCTTTAATAATAAAAATAAAAAAAGTTACTTAAATAAAAGAATAGTAAATAAGTTAAGCTAACTAACTTAATAGGAATAGTAACTAGTAATAATCTATATAAATAACTTTACCCCTAAGTAAATAAGTAAAAAAAACTAAAATCTATATATATTAAGACTTTAAATAAAACTAACCTCTTATTTACTTAGTAACTAACTTATTTTACTTTAATATATTAAACTCTTTAAACTATAATATAAGTAATAAAAAAAAGTTTTAATTAATAAATCTTACTATTTACTTTTTAAAAACCTTTTCTTTTTTTTTCTTTTTTTTTTCTCCCCTATAAAACCTATCTCTTTAGCTATTCCTTAAACTATCCTTTTTACTATTTATTTTACTACTTTTTACCTTTTCTATTTCTATTTTCTTATTATTCTTTTACCCTTTCTTTTTATTTTTTATAAGCTATTCTCTTTACTTTTTATAAGCTATTTTTTTTACCTTTTATAAGCTATTCTCTTTACTTTCTATAAACTATTCTTTAAACTATCCTCTTATTATTTATAATACTATTATAATACTTAAGAGATATAGTAACCTAATAATACTTATAAGCCTTAGTAGTTTTATTAAAAAGATAAAAATAGCTAATATAAACTATATACTATACCTTAATAATAATAGTTAATATATTTTAGCTACTAGTAACTTAAACTACTATTAAAAAAAATAAGTAGCTTACTTTAATAATTATAATTACTAGTATACTAAGGATAGTAAAGCCTACCTAGTAAATAGATATTACTATACCCTAGCTAAGTTTACTAAAGTTAAGGCTATATAAGCTTAGGCTATTAGCTAGTCTTTACCCTAAGATTAAATAATATTTATTTTATTTTTAAAAAAAAGAAGAATAAAGATAATAATAACTAAATCTAAGCTATACTAATACTTTAAGTAAAGAAAAATTAAGCTAATAAAAAAGCTATAGTAAAGGCTAAATAACTAACCTATTAATAAGCCTAATAATATACCTAAAAGTAGGCTAATAAGTAGGTTAATATTACTACTACTTATACTATAGCTACTAAGGTAAAAGATAAAAACTAAAAAAAGCCTATTAATATAGCTATTACTTTATAAGGTATTTTAAAGTATACTAAGTAGCTATAACTAATAATATTAATATAGCTAACTTTTACTAAGCTATAGGTAATTTAAAAGTAGATATTTTAGACTATACTAATTAGGTTATTACTAATATATCTAAGTTAAAGGTTATCTTTAAGCTTAAATAACTATACTTAAATTTACTTACATATTAAAATAGTATTTTAAAGCTAACTTAAATAAAGCTAGTGCTATTTATTACTATTAAAAATCTTTTTATAACTAATAAGTACCTATTATTTAACCTAGAAAACTCTCTATTAATTAGGTCTTTTAGTAGTATAACTAGAAGGCTAATACTATTCTTTAATTAAATAAAGCTATATAACTAAGTACTAACCTACTATAACGCTAGTAGTATATAGTTAACTAAGTTAACTTTTTATTATCTAGGTATTAACGTTAAGGCTATTTAAAAGGCCTAAATAGTAAAATAATTTTAGAAGGCTATAACTAAGGCCTTAGTAAAGTAACTTATACCCTCTAAAGGTAATAATAAGCTAGTAAAAAAAATAGTATATAAGGAGGCTAATAAAATCCTAAAGAGCTAAGTAGTAGTTAAGTTCTATAATATAGCCTATATATTACTTAACACTATTACCTATACTATTTATACTCTATATTAATACTATTTTATTAACTAAAGATTAAAGTAACTAACTACTATAAATATTATTAAGATATTTAAGATCTTAGTTAAAGCTAACGCTATTATAACCTATACTATTAGTAAAGATAGTATACTAATATTAGTTTTATTTATTTTAAATATCTACTAAGTAGCTAAATAGTCCTATAAACTTACTAAGGATAAAAGTAAAGCTAGTATAAAAATAAGTATCTTTAAGATTAAAATATAGCTATTATACTTCTCTATCTATAACTAATAGCTAATAGTACTTAGATATAATATTATTAGCTAGACTATACTTTATAGTAACTTAAAGAAGATAGATAGTCTTATAGTATAGTAAACTATAAATAAAGTAATTAACTAACTATAATTAGTATTTAGTATACTTATTTTACTAAGCTAAATAAAAAAGGCTAATACTTAACCTTAATAAGTTATTATTTATTAAATAAAATCTTCTATATAATAAATGTTATATTATAGGACTACTTATAATAATACTTATAAATATAAACTAAGAATAAGTATAGCTAGTAAAAAGGCTATATAGAAGAACTAATTAAGGTATATAAAGAGGATATCTAAAAAAGAATTTATAGTTTATTATTATATTTTATTTTACTTTTATTTACTATTAATAGTACTATTAGCTAATTATTTTCTTTATATTTACTTAACTAAATAACTATTAAGATAATAATTATTCTTTTATTAGTAGTATTTAATATACTTTTTTTAGATATAAAGTAAGCCTATAGAATAAAATATCTATAGTCTTTAATATAGTAGAATAGGGTAGGGTACCTATAGTAGATTAGAGGTAAGCTAAAAGGCTAAGATTATAAATTTTCTTTTTATTTATCTAGATAATAGACACCCTAATTAAGAGAGATATAAGAAGATATCTCTCTTTAATTAGTAGATAGAGAGGGCTAATTCTTATATATAGTTTTACCTTAATCTTTAAACCTTAATTTAGTTAAACTAAAGCCTTTTATTTTTAATTTATAGCCTTAATTATAATAACTTAAGAAGACTAAAAGTCTTTATACTACCTTAATTAAGGCTAAAGTATTACTTATTTCTAACCTATAAGTAGAAATAGTAATACTTTTAGTCCTTTAATTAGGCGTAGTATCTTAAGTTTTTTAGTAGAGGGTAGTTATATTATTTATATACTATACTACTAAAGCCTAATATACCTTATATTTAATTTTAATAATCTTTCCTTTTAGAAACTATTAATTAAAATAGAATAATAAAAAGACTAAAAAAATATAGATATAGTAGACCTTAAAAACTACTAATTAGAAATATAAGTTAATAAAAGTAAAAAGAATAGTAATAAATAAGATAATAAAGTAATAAATAAACTAAAAAAAGGTAAAATAAAAAGTAAAAAAAAAAAAAATAGGATATAACTTAAAAAATAATAGATTAAGATAAAAGGATAAAACTAACTAAAAGTACTAAGGTTTTTTAACTATAATAAATCTAACTTATAATTAATATTTTTCTAAAGGTTAGCCTTATTTAAGTTAGTAAGATACCTAAACTAAAGATAATTAAAGATAAAACCTATAACTAAAGTAATATAATATAGTTATAAGGAATACTTTATATTACTTTAAAGACTTTATTAAAGATAAGTAAAAAACTTTATTATAGAGTAGTATAAATACTCTAAATTAGCCTAATTACTACTATAAGCACTATATAATTATTAAGATAAGTTCTCTTAAAGGTTACTAAACTTAGTTTATTATATTTTAATTAATAGATAATTATTAAAATCTTTATTACTATAGACTTAATTAATTAATACTAACTAATACTTAAGATAAGTAAACCCTTTTCTTAATCTCTCTAAGAGATTTATTAAGAAGTACTCTAACTCTTACCCTCTCTTATAATCTAAGCCTAATATATATAGAATACTAGGATCCTTAGCCTCTAATTAGCTTAGATAATAGGGATAATACCTCTTATTACTATAAAAACTTAGGTAGTATAATAGGACTTTAAGAAGCTTTAACTTTAGTAGCTTTAGCTAATAAAGCTAAAGCCTTTATAGTTACTAATTTAATTATAGTTTTTATAAAACTATAGTTTATAATTACCTTTACTCTAGTAGTTATAGTAATAACTAATTAAAGTAAAAATATAAGCTTCTATAAGATACTAATATTAGGTTAACTAAGTATCTTAGTCTTTAAGGGAGATAACTTTATAGAGTTTTTTAAGAAGTTTAAAGACTAATATAAGATTATAAGAGTCTTAAACTAATTTTATAGTAAGCTTATAGCTTATATAATAAGAGGGAACTACTAAACTTTAATTAAAAATATAATTAGTATTATAGCTTAGACTAATATAAAAGCTTACTTTAAGTAAAAATATAGATAATAAGATACTAACTACTTCTTAAATAAAAAAAATAAATTAAGAAAGCTATATAAAGCGTTTTAATTATAAGCTTTAATCTAGTAATAGTATAAGTATTATTTACTAAGATTAATAATATAATTACTTAAGCTAACTAGTAAAAGATCTATAGTATAACTAATAAAAGCTTAATTAAGGCTATCTATAAGCGTTTTTATAAGGATATTATTAAAAATACTATAGAAAACCTTAATCTAAGCTTAAATACCTTCCTCTAAAATATAAAGTATATTAACTTTAAGGTAGGACTTCTTAATATAGTAGCTAGTAAAAAAAAATATAAACCTCTTTTTATAACTAATTAAACTAAGGCTAGTATTACTTTTATAAGCTATAAACCTACTAAAGAAAACTAAAGTAGCTACTAAGGCTATTAATATAATTAATATTAACTTAGATAACCTACTATAGATATTTAGATATAGTAAGCTTCTATAAAATCTATTAATTAAGACTTAGTAAATAGTATAAATAAGTTAAAGATCTACTAAAGTAGTATATACTATTAACCTAATATATAAGTCTTTAGTATAACTATACTAAGGCTAAAGATAGCTAAATATAATAGCTTATTTAACTAATATTAGTACTATTAGTCCTTATAGTACTACTTTATTTATAACTATAAATAATATACCCTAGATAAAAATATAAGCCTTACTCTTTTAGTTTAAGGATTATAATATTATAAAAGAAAAAATAAATTAAACCTACTATTAATAATACTATTTATAATCCTTAAAAAAAGATAAGCCTATAAAATAACTAATTAAGTATTTATAATAACCTATATAGCTAAATTCTTAGAAGATAATAACCTAAAGATTTTAGCTAAAGTAATACTAAATTAATAAGTTAGGTCCCCCTAGTAAGATTAGCTTACCCTCCTAAATCTACTATTAATAGTAAGAGTATAATACTTATATGTAGTATAACTAAATAAATTAGTAGATAATTATACTAAGGTTTTTATAGTTAAAAAAAAAAGGCTACTAAAATAGCTAGTAATATAGATAAATTAATACCCTAAGAGAGCTTATAAAATTAATAAGCCTTAACTACCTATAGCTTTAAAAAAGAAGTTTATATTATTCTTAGACCTAAGAAAGCTAATAAATCTTAAGATAAACTAAGATAGTATAGTAGACCTTATAGAGTCCTTTAATTTACCCTTATTAATACTACTATAATATAGAATCCTTTTAAGACTAAAAGTTATTAAAGATACTTATAGTACCCTAAGTATAAATAGAGAGGATTAAGTAGCTACTAATATATTAATAATTAAGTTACTAAGAAAGCTTAACTTAGCCTAAGAAGTAAAAAAGTTAGCTAATAAGAAGCTTAATACCCTAATATTCCTACTAGTAAATTTACTTTAAAAGATTTAGTTAGAATTTAATATAGCTATAAGTACTACTCTCTATAATTAAGGATACTTAGATATAAATAGTATATTAATTAAAGCTTTAAAGTCCCTAATTAACTTAGCTAAGACTACTTAGTAGTAATCTAATATTACTAAGCTCCTAAAAAAATATAATAAATTAGTATAAATAGATATAAAATATTTTATAAAAATTAATAAAGTATATAAAATTAAATTAATACTAAAAGTTTTAATATTAATAATCTTAAATATATATCTTTAGATAAAGGTATAAATTAAAAAGATTAAAAGTAATAATAAGGCTTTATAGATTATAGTTATCTTAGATACTAGTATATAAGTAAATATTTTTTTAAAGTAGTATATTATCTAGGTAAAGATACTATATACCTATATAGCCCTTAAAATATAGACTTTTAAGAATAACCTTAGAAATATAACTAACTTTAATAAGTTTTACTTTATAGATATTTAGATTAATTAATATAAGGTTATATTTTACTTTTTTATTAAAAAATAAAAATAAGATTATAAACCTATTACTACTAGGTCTCCTATTTATATAGGATAGTTAACTCTCCTTTATATATAAAAAAAAGTTTATTACTACTTATATTTAAGCTAAGAATACCTTACTTTAGATTTTAGTAAAAGTAATTAAAACTAATAATACCTCTAAAGTTACTAATATCCTCTTTAATTTTAACTAATATATTAAGTAAATTTTTAGGTTAAAAAAACTAAATACTAGTAGTACCTCTAGGGCTACTATTAGTATTAGCTTTAAATACTTAAAACTTAAGTTAAAAAAATAATAAGTATATTATAGTAGTCTTAGATTAAGGTAATACTAAAGTAATTATAAAGATAATTACTAAGGAGCTTATATACCCTTATACTACTATAATTATATAGATTATAGCTATAGCTAGTAGCTTTAAATAATATTATAAGTACTAAACTAAGGAGTAAGTCTAATATTTTAACTAAATTTAACCCCTAATTTTAAGATAAAAGGAATAGTTAATTCATAAACACCTATAGAAGTATTTAAAATAAGCTTTAAACTAACTTAAAAATACTAAGACTACTCTATTAAGGCTAATAAAAGCTACTAAGGTTAATACTATATATAAAAAAAAAGATTAAAAGATTTAACTAGTAAATAATATACCCTCTAATAAGACTATTCTAAATAAAGATTTATATTAAAAAGTTAAGAAACTAAAAGAGGTTAAAAATAAAATAGTAAATACTTTTAAGACTATATAGTAATTTAATTATACTAAAGTTCTTTAAAATTAAGCTATAATTAAGGTTAATAAAAAAATACTTATAATAAATTATAGATTAATAATAAATATCTATA
>SWKJ01000178.1:0-15900 GCA_019425465.1 Colletotrichum falcatum | reverse complement strand
GATATTTCGGCTTGCATCCGGAAGTACATTTGCTCGCTGGGGCTCATCGCCACAGCGAGAGTGGTAAAGGCTCTCCATGTGTCAATCTTCATGGTGTTCATCACCGAGCATTCTGCGTGGCCTGCGATGGTGTGATATCTCATCAAGCCGACAGCCCAAAAGACCTTGCTGACAGGGTACGGGTAGGATGCCAGGTCCACTTCTTCTGCCAAACAGATAATGTTGGGATCGACACCAACTTGTTTGCAACCCGCGACCAACAAACCCAGCAATGCATCCGCACAGAGTTGCGCTTCACGGGCCCCGTGAGGGTACTTCTGGCATGACTGGCCGCGAAGAGCTCGCCTCGTGAGTTCTTGTATTGGCTCCAGGACGCGTTTCAGCAGGTCAGTTTGCTTTGCGGCGGCGATATCTTGTAACGGTTACCCTCTCTCTTCGTCACGGGTCGTCCGCGCTTCGCTGCGCGTAACTTACCCAGAATGCCAGATGATCTGATGCAGATGTTGAAAACAGAGCCTTTGTCTTCGTTCTTGTCCCCAATAATGTAGCCGACTATGCCATCGTTGGTAAGATGCCTGGCAATATCAATCATCGCCGCCTCGAAGAGCGCGGTTGACCCGATCTCTCGGGCTATCCACGCGAGCATCATCTTGTCGTCGATAAGCTTGACGTTCTTGTTGTTGGGTATCCATCTGCGAAGGTAAGGCCGGAAGAGGCGCCTCATTTTGTACCTCTCGCCGATGACCAGGAGCTCGAAGAGCTCGGGGACGGTGACACGCGTCGGGATAATTCTCTCGCAGCCGTGGGCGATGGCCAAGAGGACGATCATTAACGCAACGTTGTCTTCGTGGAGCTCGACAATCCACTCTCCGGCCTGTTTCTGGCACTCTTCAGATGATCCGAAGAGAGCCTTGTCGAAGACGGTTGAAGCGCACGCAATGGCTCTGGAGCAAACACGCAGGTCATTTGGTTTTGGGGCACCGAGCCTCAAGATAAGGTCGCCTCGCTGATCGATTTCGGTCATCTTGCTGTCCATCTTCTATCGCTCAGATTCGGGATGATTATTCCAGAATTGAGATCAAGTTTCTGTCGTGCCGATTTCACGAAGTGTACTAATCCATTCGTCACGGCTAAGTGCGATTCAGACAGAGATATCAATGGGCTCACGGTCAGGAACTATTATATAGTGCTGGGTGGGTGGATCTCCAACGTGGTTTGCCTTGCAGCAAGGCGTGGCACTTCTGCGGGTGTACGTAAACAGGCCCTTTTTTTGGTTGAAGCCATCTCCGGCCTTGGTAGAGCACACCACACCATGAGACTGCGAAACATTAACAGGATGGATGCTTCGCTTAGTTGTAGGTTCATACAAATAAAAGTACCTTGTTGTATTGCACTTCTATACCGTACCGCGTCTTAACCCTCTTACTTGCCTCTGCCGTATCCATTCCTCTGTTGTCTCTTTAGTCTCTCCAAAGGCTGATATGATTTGAAGATGATCGACAGTAAGTGGGCAGAAGACTTGGGCAAGCCTCCTGCGTCAATCAACGGAGGGTACTAAGCTTCAATTTCGCAGGTATCTGATGGCACATGGATGCTAACAGCGTGCTATGTGGTCTCTCTTCATCTCACGACCCAACCACCGAACGACGCTCCACATTTTTCACTCCGTCTTTTTACGGGATTACTGTTCCCCTTCTATGGTTAGACAGATAAGATTGCTCTTTTTACAGATAGAGTTTAGTTCAAGCCTTTATTCCAAGATAAAGGGAACATCTTACCAGGTTAGACTCGACCCACGTGTTGTCGTTGCCTCCATATCAAATGAGCGTGCTTCTGGTGTTTATTTAAGTCTGCGCTTGCGAGAGTTTGCACTCTCATCCATTTCCACAGGTCTCTTTCTGTCAAGGCCTGTCTTCTTGGCCTGTCTCTGCAAGTGTTCGACGTTGGCGTCCGATATAGGAGAGGAGACTGCTTTCACGAGCTTGTCAACTCTAGCCCAGATGCGAGCCAAAGGGTCGCATCGCATGTGCAAACCCTCGCTGTTGAAGTATGGTTTGTTTTTGATTGACGACACCAAGTTATTGACACTGTCGAGGTATAGAGGTGTTGTTATGTGCGCAGGAGTCAATATCGGAAACTTGATTGCCTTTGTGTATCGCATCAACTGCCCAAGGGTCATGGAGTTGCACTCAGGGCTTCCAATATCGCGACGATCTCCGGAGATTTTGACCGACTCCTTCTCACGTAGTAAACAGCCTCGGCCTTCAAGGTTTGCTCGCATATACTTGTGAAATATGAGGCCAATGTTCTGAACAACATCGCCACGCGCCCGAACTATCCGTTCTGTACATAGACCCCTTGTCAGTGATCAAGGGAAAGAGGTCAGTGTATTAGGGGACAGGGGATGGGATAGGAGGGGATATTACCAAGGATACCAGGAGGCTCCAGAGGTCTGTTCTTGGTGAAGGGTTTCCCGTTACTGTCGAGAAGCTCTCCATCTTCGTTGACTTTGGAGGCAAGTACAAGCTGGAGAGCAAGATCTTCGAATGTCTTCTTGTCACCTAGACCCCAAGCTATCCACAGAAATATTTCATTCCCCGCGATAGTGGTAGCTTCTTTGTCGGGTCGGTACCATGTGGGTACCATGGGCTTCAAAGCATGGATCATATCGTACTTATCCGCAACGACAAGCAGCTGGTATAGCTCTTCGGACTTTAACTTCTCCGGGACCGAGGCGAAGTTGCCGTGGATAATGGTGACAAGTAAAAGGGTGGGGTGGAACTCATCATCGGGAGGTCGACAGTCCATGTAGACTCTCCTGCTGGCTTGGATTCAGCGAAGCCGGTGAGAAGCATCGCTCTGAAGACGGAAGACGATCGGGTGAGTGTCCTGGAGCATACGACGATGTCCCTCTGGCCGACGCGGAGAGTCAGGTCGCCTCTAGGGTCGCATGTAAGCGGTGGCATACAAGACTTGAAGGAGTCCCAGACGGTTTCGTCGTGTGCCTCAGAGGGTGCGGCCGCGTCGTCGGTATCAGAGTCCATGGCTGCTGGAGGTTTGCGAAACATTCAGAGCGACGACAGGTCGGTGTGAAAGTGAGGGCGAAAAGTCGGCGGAAAGTCAAGGCAGGAAATCGATGAAGAGTTTAAGTGGTGAATCGGTTGTAAATAAAGATGAGAGCGAAGAGTATTTAAAAGGTCTGTTGAAGGCGTAAAAATCAAGTGGCTCGTACATTTAGGCAGGTCGTCCATTCACCCAGGCAGGTCGCTCAAAAGAGCAGATGCCCTGGTTTCTTAGCCGGGATTGAGAATTGAGGGCGCCGTTTGCAGTTCCAATAATGACTTCTCAATCGCAACAAATATGGCCAACCGGCAGATTTACATTGCCGTCTTGAAATTTGAGGAGACTCTACTACCCAAGTTCGCGCATGTCCTGCTTTAAGATTGTGGTCTTTAGCCACTTTACCCCTATCATTGAACATCTACCTAGATTGCGATCTCTAATGGGAACAGCCCAGAGATCGAGCTCAAGATTTTCCCTTTGAATTCCGAGTAATACCTCAAGCTGGTAATGACACAGATCATCTGTCGTGTGAGTGGATAGGTGCTTCTGGTAAAAGTACCGTTGACGAAGACTTGGAAGGAGAGCTGAGACAAGGGTTTTCGGCTTTTGGACTTGGTATTCGACCCGGCTGGCCATGTCTTGGGTCACAAGCGCCTTGGGGTTGCTCTGATACCATACCTCTCGTCATCACGGCTCGCTGACTTCGGTTGTGTTCTACTCACTTTGAAAACCGTTGTAGAGTGCTCCTGCGGTTGAGAGATAGCCCAAATTCGCAAAGTCTAAAAGCTTCATCGACCAACCAACCAACCAGCTGTCAAACTTGGTTCAACATTACCTCATTGTCAACTATGGCAAACCAACATTCTGTCCCAGACGACCCCGGCATTCTTTCCTTTCTCCGATCGCCTTTATCCCCTTAATAAAAGCACAAAATCCCGCTGACTCGACTGGACAACTCGTCATTCATGTTTCCAATCTCTTACACTACTTCACCAGCAAAGTTACCTTTTCAAAGCACAAAGCCCGGATTCAGGAAAAACGGCCTGGAATCGAACGTTCGAGACTATCCAGACACAACATGTTCGCGTCTACTAGAAACACCTCGCACGAGGACAGTGAAGGGAGACCACCGCGGCCATCGCGCACCCCTGAACCCGGAGACACCGAAGAGACCATCGTCTTGCACCCAAAAGGCGACCTTATCCTCAGGATCGGCGCCAAGTAAGATGGCAGTATCAGCAGCGGCGCAGACAGCGTCACTGACGCGAGATTCCCTGTGAGGTTCGTCGTCTGCTCGAGACGCCTGGCAGAGGCTTCTCCTTTCTTCAGAGCCCTGCTCTTCGGGAGCTTCGCAGAGGCGCAGCACGAGCCAGGCAGCAGCTGGGTCGTCGATTTGCCCGACGACTGCCCGGGGTCGATGGGCATCCTCCTCGCACTTGTCCACGGCCGAACCGACCATCTTCCCTGCACCCTGCCGACCGCGGAGGTGGAAGCCTTTCTAGCCCAGGCGGACAAGTACGACTTGTGGCTCAATCCGAACATGGACATCAGGTCCTGCGGCGACAACTGGCGAGTTGCCCGGATAGCATGGGAGACGGGTGCCGTCGACCTGTTTAAGAATCTGGCCGTCTACCTAGCCAAGAGATGCCGCCTCAACGACGAGGGAGGACTTGTGGAAGTTGAGGGGCTCCCGCGGAATGGGACAAACTCGAAAAACTGTACATGAACTGGAAGCCTGGTGTCGCCGCCACTCGATTTAGAATGTTGTCCGAACGCCTAACCATGAAAAGCGGCCTAAACGACCAAAGAGGACCAGTAGAGGTCGAAGGCCCGCCTGTGAATGGGAGAAACTTGATGACATGGGCTTAACCGGTGAGTCCTTTCTTTGGACAGGGCCAAGTCCTGCTAAGCTGACACGGTTCGCAGATATAGTTAAGCGGGTCAGGCTCGACACAATCAGATGGCTCTTCGGGCTGCTGCAAGACAGCATCATAATCTCGTGCTGTTCTTCATCTGCGTGCATCCATCATCGGTTGGCTCCAAGCACCTGGAACCTGAACAGGTCCATGTTAGACGCCTGTCGTCATCAAAACTTGGTTGAACCCGGTCCTCACAACATGCTGTACAACATGATATTGGACCACGAGTCATACCAGGGCAGTGTCCAGGAGCTTGCGGGGATTTTCTGGTCTATCCTTCCATATGACGGAGGCCAAGGCTGGGACAAGGTGCAGGCCGAAGAAATGCAGTTCAAAGTAATAGCGATTCTCAGTGGAAAATGCGCTGATGTCGCTATTCTGACAAAAGAGCAAAATGAGCATTTCCATCAACGGGAACAGGCTATAGGATGGAGTTGGAGTACTTTAGGGTGTACCTCTTGTCCAAGTCTAACCAAATGGTAAATAGTGAAGTGGAAGGATATCCATGATAAACTGCGACAAAGAAGAGGGTTGAGCGAGGAAATGGGGTGAAAGAAAGGTTGATGAAAAAAAGGCCCCGAGGATGACGGCAACAACGATGTGATTGAAACAAGCAATCTTTCCCCTTTGGCCCAAGCCCAAGAGTACCTCAAGAAGAACCCTGGAACCTCAAAAGATTGTAAAATGCTGTCTTCTGATGCGCCAGCAGTGCCGTTTACGGGTTGGATGCACGGGCAGCTGCAATAGGCTACGGGAGGAACATTGACAGCGTTAGCAGCACGATAGAGGAACGAGAATGTCAATGGTATTGCATAATGGTATTATTCTACTCATGCGCCTTCTTCCGGGATTACCTCCATGGCATCGAGCCATTCCATGACGAAGGCCGTCACGATCTTGGTCCAGTCCCTCACCGTGGGCATGTCGAGGTGCTCGCCGTCGTCCTCCATCTTGTGCCACACGTAGGGAAAGGGCGAGGGGATCATGTGCAGGACGTTGACGCCCTTCATCATGAAGGGGACGTGGTCGTCGCCGATGCCGCTGTTGCCGAACATGCTGGCGGCCTTGTTCACGTCGTTTAGGAACGGGATCGAAGGCTTGGTCTCCAGGATGCCGAGATCGCGCATGCGCTTCTCGATTTCGGCCATGGCCTTGTAGGCCCAGTGGGTGGACTGAAAGTAGGACGGGATCCTGGGCTGGGCGGCACCAAGGAGGTCGAGCAGGACAAAGAGCCTGATCTGCTCGAGAGGGGTTTTATAACGCGACATGGCGGGGTTGAAAGTGTTTTCCCACTCATTTGACAGGGACCTGTGTCAGTGTCAGTGAGGTTGGCCTCCATCAAAGGGGCTGAAGCGGTTCGGCTCACCTCGCACCGTACAGAGAGTCGGTGTCAGTCCAGGACTTGAATGCTTCCTCGCCATCGAGGAAGAGGATCTGAAGAGCCATGTCCTGGGGAACGGTGCCTCCATTCTCACCAAGGGCGACCATCTCATCGTACATCTGGGTGAGATAAGGGTCGATGGTCTTGGCGACGTGCAACAACATGGCGCACGGGGCGGCGCTGTCAGTGGCACCGATGAAGCCGGAGGGCTCGATCTTGCTGTCGTAGTGCGCGACGAGGGTGAGGTAGTTGGCCTGGCCGGGTTTCACCCAGGGGGGCTCACGCCTGATGATGAGGTTCTGGAAGGGGACTTGGGTGTCACCGGTGACGGGAGTCTTGCCGGTCGAGTTCTGCCACTGCACGGTCCATTTAGGCAGCGACTTGAAGAAGTTGACAAAGTGCTGCTGGGTCTTGACCTGCCCTTCGGTGCCGGGCACGCGGGGGATGAGGATAGGGGCGAGGAGAGGGCCGTTGTGGATGTCAAAGTCGGCCTCGGAGACGGTGACGTTACGGAGGGCAGCTTCGGAGAGCGGCGTATAGGCGCATACCGAGGCAGCGAGGAGGAGGAGGTGAAGTATCGCGATCCAGAGCCCGCGATCCTGCCCTCTCACGGAAGGGAGGCCGATGAAGGCCATTACGGAGGTGTGGTAGAGGGCAGCGTGAGCAGGATGAGGACTGGTTCAATCAAGAACTCATGCTGTTCCTTCACGGAGCCGATATCGAATGGTTGCAACCGGGCGGGCGGGTGACGTTAGGACGAAGTGACGTTAAAGAGTTCGCGGCGGAGGAGCCAGCGACGGACAATAGGGTATTGAAGTTCCGAAGAGGTGTCAACTTTTTTGGGACGTTCCCCTCGACGGAGGGAGAGAACGGCTATAACGGGTTAGACCGAAACTGTCCTGCAACATGCGCTACGTCCCCCCTGGATGGATGTTTGGGAGAAGTGGGGACTTTGGGTGGATTAGCTAAGCTCAACAAGGGTGGCAGGGTGGGTACCTATTGGCTTCTCCGCAGCCAAAAAGTGCACGTTCCACCGCGTGACGTGCACGTACACGCGCCCTGGCATTCCTTACCTCTCATCGCCACTCACTCACTCACTCACTCACTGACTCACGGACTGATTGCTCTCATCTGCTGTGATGCTCCTCCCTCATCTCACCCCACGGGTGAGCTCACTTTTGCATGAGTCCCTGTCTTTCTACCGATCCTCGGAGTGACTTGACAGGTTGTGGACTGTCGAAATAAACTGTAAACGGATGGTAATTGAGAAGTTGGTCACTCAATCAACTCCGCCGCCGACTAGATTCTGCCGCGAGCCTCATTGGTGGCAGTGCACAGCGCTTCGACTATCGAGCCTCAAACAACAAGGCTTGTCACTCTTCCGACCCCTTAAGTCAGTTAAACATGGAATTGCCCATTAGTCTGATCCTTGTGGCAATGCTTTCATCCTATCACATCACATGTTTTGGGATGCCCGTCACCGAAAGCCGGCACGGGCCGGACGCGGGCCCACGTGACTAACCTCGTTCCCCGCCCATGTCCTTTGCTGTTGATGAAATCGACATCGGCTTCGATCCAGCCCTGCTTGTTCATGCCACTGCTGTTTTTGTACTCGTCCTTTTCCTTGGGATTCACGCCGTGGGTCCTTCAACTCTGTCCCTTCTTCTGTTGTCTTTTGAGTATTCCGGGGGGTCGACTGAATACGGCGGACGAGGATGTACGGGAGGAAAAGAGACCCCGACCCAGAAAGCAACAACATCGCATCTTTCGCCACTCCCTGCCAACCATGGCGGTAATAGCAGTTGGGCCTCTTGCAACCATCGCCATACCAGCAAGCCTTGCTGCGCTCTTGCTTCAGCTTCTCTGGGTTGACGAGGGAGGGTATTTATCCTGCTCTACTCTTGCTAAAAGAGGGGCGGTATATCCGTCGGTCTACTGCAACGCAGGATCTGTGACGAAAACGGAACCAATGAGTTGCTGATCCACTGGGGCTGAATGGCATGACGACGAGCCCTGGATTTCTGGAAGCTGGTAGTGGGCAAGACGGAAGGCGGCCCTGCCCCCTTGGTCCTCGGCTAAACAATAACAATTGCTCCTTCCTATTATTGCTTTCTTTTCGAGATGACCAGGCACTCTTGGGTGTTTTTGACTAACTGATATGGCAGCTTTCGCCTACAAAGAATGTTCCAAATGGCGCAGCAGCAGACAGAAAACGAAAGATCAACTATACATATGGACGATAACGTGGTGGTAGACGTATGCACTAACCCATCGGATTCCATCGCGTTCTACTTCACCCCCTGGCAAGAACCTATACTCCTCAAGCACCGCCAACAGCGGCCTTCATGAACAAGCGCTCCCTCTTCATCAGCAAGCTGCAGACCAGGACGAGGCTCCCGGCAGTGATTACCAGGATGTACGGCAGGTTCAACGCCTCGACGATGGCTTCAAGAATCTCCTGCTGCATCTCCGAGGGCAGCGTCGTGATAAATTCTGCCCCGACGCCGGCGATGGCGAGATCGATCTGGTCCTCCGTGACGTTGTCGGGCAGGATCTCGGTCAGCCGCGTCTCCGCCCTGTTGAGAAACACGGCGTTGCCGACGGCGAGGGCGATGTTGATCCCGCTCGTCTGCGCCAGCGCCATCAGCGACGACGCGATGGCCGCCATGTGCTCCGGCACGCTGGCCTGCGAGATGGAGAAGCCCGCCTGCGTGAACGTCCCAACGCCGGCCCCGAGCATGGCCGAGGCCCCGTAGACCCAGGACGTGCTGGTGTCCGTCTCGACGACGTACATGAGACTCGCGGCCGTGACGGTGATGGCGCCGCCGACCGTGAACCAGGGCATGTACAGGCCGAACTTGCCGGACGGGTGCGACAGCATGGCGCCCTGCGCCAGCGTGACGACGACCGTGACCAGGATGAAGGGCAGGAGCCGCACGGCGGCGTCGATGGCGCTGTCGCCGCGCGTGAACTGGAAGAAGATGGGGATGAAGTACACCGGGATGAAGATGGCGCAGCCCCCCGAGGCGGTCACGCAGAACATCAGGATGATTGTCCGGTAGTACTTGCGGGTGCTGATGAGCTCCACGGGGAAGAGGCGATGCTCTTTGGTGGTGGCGATGCAGTACGCCTGCTGGACCCCGAAGACGATGAACAAGACCCCGGCCACGACGAAGAGGGCGATCTCCGACCCGGAGTTCCACGCGTACATGACACCGCCGAAGCTGATTGCCATGGTGAAGGTGATGATGGCGCCGAGCATGAGCACAGCGCCGACCCAGTCGATACCGGCCAGTCGCTTGACGATCGATGCGCCCGGTTGCGGGTCTGGAGACGGCAGCATGAAGATATAGACAGGCGCTGCCAAAGCGCCGATCGGGAGATTGATGTAAAAGGCCCAACTAGGCGACGTCAGTCACTTTTCTTTCCTTAACCTTCATGTGTGACCCTTACCGCCATGTCGCATCCGAGTCGGCGAAAGCTGCTCAAGGTCAGCTTCTTTTCTGTTGGTTTCAAGCCAAGGGCGGGGAGTTGGTAACTCACCTCCTCCAACCAGGGGCCCCAGGATCGTGCCGAGCCCCCAAGTTAAGCCGATGCATGCTAGATACAACGGCCTTTCCTGGATCGTCGTCGTCTCGGCTATGAGGACCATGACTCCGAGATACATACCGACGCCGCCGAGACCGCAGAGAGTACGCCCGACGATGAGGCTGTTCATGTTCGGGGCCGCGCCGCAGAGCGCGCTGCCGGCCTCGAAGACGACGACGCTCGCGATGTACAGCCACTTGGGCTTCAGGTGCGAGTACAGCTGTCCGAAGACGAGGTTCACCGCCGTGGCGGCCATGATGAAGGCGACGCCCAGCCACGCGATGTCGCTGATGGCGTCGAACTGGAGCACGATCTGGGGCTGCACGTCGGCGACGACGGTGTTGTCTAGGGCGAAGAGGAAGGTCGAGGAGAGGATGGCGAAGACGATGAGGTACCACCGGAAGCCCGAGACGGTGCGCACTGGCTCCGAGGAGCCGGCCTCCTTGCCGCGCTCATTATCCGTGTTCTCCCCCGAGAGAGGCCCCTTGGCGGAGGAAGAGTCGCCATGCTCCGTCTTCTCGAGCACTCCGCCGGGCTGGGGTTGGGTCTGGGCCTCGGTCTGGGCTGCCATGGCTGCTCTACTGGAGACGAGTGCGACAACAAAGAGTGCTTTTTGGTTACAACTTACCGAACAGTCACCCTCTTCCCTCATCGGGCCGTCAAAGGGGACTGGCCCTGTCAAATACTCCCGTGTCCCGGAGACTTCTCGTCATCCCTCCCCTACAATGGCAAGCCATAAGCTGAAATCTCACCGCCAAGCAAATCATATTTGTGGAAGAGCAGTAAGCCCTTTGCAGCCACTCATACATCTAGTTATTCTGCCCATGTCTCAGCTAGCTTTGGCGGCTCATCCGGCCCAGGCTTTGACTCCACCGTGCTAAGCATCTGTTGCAGCCAACTCCAACATGAAAGCAACCCACAGACTAGTATTCAGGTTCCTGTTCGAGTCACCACGAACTGCCGCCGGAATAGCCTTTTGACTTCACAAAGGAGCACACGCGGGTAAGGCAGTGGTGGACACCCATCAGGCAGCAGCAGACAGCTTTGTCTGATAAGCCTCATGATCAAAATGCGAGGCCCCCACATGCTTCCAAGCCTTTGGGATGTGTTCATCCCGAACGTGCCGCCATTGGTTCGGCTCTGCCTGTCTGATTGGATGTCCGCTGACACGACGTGACATGGCAAGCAGCTTTGGCAAAATAGGTGCTGACCTACTGCACGTCAGAGTCTAACGCACCGCGGTCTCCCGGCGTATCAGACGAACCCCCTGCTAATCAGTCTCGCTCGTCTCACCTAGCTCGCCCGTCGTGATGAGTTTCCCGTTTTCTATTTGGACGGCCTGATACCGTGGCCCAATGGCAGGTTTGGGCTCTGGCTGAGATAAGCTTGGGCGAGGACAGCGCATAACTGATGTGGGTGTCAGACGCGCAGGCCGCTCTTTAGGTTGATAAGGCATATTCGGTCATGGGTACGGGAAGCTGGCTGTCTTCTCAGTTGGCGCGAAGCCGAGGCTATTTGCATTTGATACCAGTGCAAGTAATTGGTTATTGATATTCCAGTAGACCTGCTACATGGCCAAATCGACACCTCTCGTGACCACACCTGACACAAATCATTCCCGTAGTCTTGATGTCATTACTTGTGTCGGTTTAACTATGGTGGCACGCTCTTTGTGTCTCATTATCGTTCAGGTCGTGTGTTTATTAGCTTCAGTTGGGCAAGCTGTCTTTATATCTCAATAGTGGGAGACTCAGTTGAATGGGCTCAATTTTCGTATCAACTGCAACTTCATTCCAGAATAACTAGGGCGGAGTAAAAGACGACCAATCCGCTGCTCACGCAACACCGAAAACCCTTCCTTTCCTGCCGTATTTCTTTTGGCGCTGCAGGCAGCATCTTCTCCTAAAAAGCCAAACGACGCTGCTTCCCCAGCATTCCCCTAGTTGCAAATGACTGATGCCTTGATCAGACGGTTACTCTTGTCATACCTGCCGCCGTCGGCATTTCCGACCTTGACCAGACTCGGCGAAATCCCGAGCAAGACGATGCTTCTTTCACTCAGCTCGTTATCCCATTCCTCGGCTTTGTGAAACTCCGGGTTATAGTAAATAACTTCCCCGAGATTAATTGCATCGAGGTAGAAGTGTGCTCGGGATTGCATAAAGATTCGGTGTATCTCGGCCGCTTCCTTGAAAATCTTGCGGAGCTCTTGACAAAGGCTCTGTCGTGTGGCTGTGATGTCGGGACAGTCGTGAGAGATGAATGCACAGAGGCCCCAGTGTTCCTCGTCGGCGGCGGCATTCATCTCTTCATCGTCGACGCTGATAACTCTGTCGATCATGGCGGCGCTCTCGGCCTTCCATCGAAGTAGCATGACGGAATGTTCACCAGTCTCGGGCGCTTCTGAAGGTGAATTCTTAGTGACCAAATGCAATGATTGGAACAAATACTCGAGAAAACTTACGAAGCAACCGGTTGAAGAGAGCAGACAGCAACTGGCCCGGTGCCCCGTCCCAACTCCTTCCAAGGCAAATTCCGTTGTGAGGGAAAACCCTTCGAGTCACGGCGTCCCATACGAGCTTCTCGACGACGCTTTCTCTCGTGTTTTCGTTTTGGAGAAGCGCAATCTGTTGATCATCAAGTTGACAAAAAGCACAAGACTCCTCTTTGTCCTCGTGCTCATGATGATCCAGATCATGCTGGGAGGGACGGCCGGTAAGGATGTTGGCAACAAGGCTCCCGATGTTGTATGCCATTGTTCTCCAGCTCGCTTTGATGTCGTCGTCTGAAACTTTTCGCGAGTTGGCAATCGCCTTGCCTTGTGACCTGACTGCCAGGTGGGATGCAACCTGCGCTTTGAGGCCACGAATCTGACCATCACGCTTTTCTATCTGTGCCCTGAGGTCAGAAATAGTGCGGTCGTAAGACTGTTGCATCTTGCTTCGCTGACTCTCAGCAGCCTTGACCGAGTTTTCAGCACCAGCAATGTCTCTTTCGATACGGTCGATGGTGATTTCGATACTTTTAATGCCAGTACAAAGGTCGTTGTTCTCAGTATCGAGCTCCGTGAGCCGCATCTCAAGCTGAAGGATATGATCTTGAAGATTCTGAACCTTGGTGTCTTGTAGCAGGGCATGGGTCGCATCTTGGGCACGGTTTATCTGATCTTGAGATGAGTTATCAATGACACTTGGCTCCCCAGCTTGCGTCTCTGGAACAGGAGAGAATGCCGCCATGTTCATTATGGTATCCAGGGTGTGATAGTCTTGATTGTCCAGTTCCGATGGGAGATCTTGATGATGCTGGTTGTCTTGGCTAAACTGTGCCTCTGAGCAGTTCGCATCAAGAGAAAAGCCGGTTATGTTTTCTTCTCCTTCGCCGCTTCTTTGCTGCATCTGTGAAGGCTGAGGTGGAATGATGACCATCTCCAGGTCGTCATCAATGCCCTAGAAGAATTCAGCTGAGACTCGAAGTTTTTGCTTTCACATAGTTGATTCTACTTACGCAATGAATCTCGTTGGTCATGTTGACCCCGAAATATGGCGGCATTTTGAGACAATTTGATGAGAGACGGATGTGAGTTCAGAGGTATGAAATAAAAGTGCCTTGAAGTAGGTAGGTGGGTGGGTACGTAGCTAGGCTTACGTCGCTGAAGAAATACAGGCACGTGCCTGTGGTATCAAGATGAGAGTGCACCTGCTTACTTGGGTACCTAGGCAGGTATGTAATAGGTAGTTAGAGTAGGCAGACTGGTTTGTTTGTTTACCTGTCTACCTACCTAAGGTGCACCTACCTAAGCACCTACCTACCTGTACGTAACTAGGTAGGTAGAAAACAAAAGAGGAAGGACAAGGTTCCTTTTTCTTGAAGTTCTCTTTCCTGAATTGGTCGGGTACCCTTTTTGTGGAGTTCCTTACTCCCCACCACCTTCTCTTCTTCATTATTCTTCCTTTGCTTTT
Organism: Colletotrichum falcatum; assembly: GCA_019425465.1. Taxonomy (NCBI): domain Eukaryota; kingdom Fungi; phylum Ascomycota; class Sordariomycetes; order Glomerellales; family Glomerellaceae; genus Colletotrichum; species Colletotrichum falcatum. The sequence continues at coordinate 1,990 of SWKJ01000178.1, read as the reverse complement.
CTCTCATTCAAGCTGAAAATTGAGCAAACTCTCGCCCACATCATCAGCCATTGCTATAGTCTACCACAAGGCATGTATATCTCTATCTAAATACTTCACTTGCGAGCTAGCAGATGAGCCTGTTCTTCTGAAGTCATATCCAAGCCATTGGGATATAACCTCGTCCTTCATCTCCATCCATCGAGACATCGTATCACCTCTCATCTCCGTTTTCAATGCTAATTCGCCTCAAAGAAGAGACAGACAGCTCTGTCGCCGACATACAACAAGACAGGCACCCCGGGCATCATCTTCAACATGGCCCACACCGAAAATGCCATGGTCATTGGCATCGACTTCGGAACCACGTAAGCCATACTCACATTACTTGTTCCCAAGCTAATCTTCTTAGTTTCTCGGGCGTCAGCTGGGCATTTTCTGGTCAGCCAAATGAAATCGAACACATCACTAGATGGGAAGGAGAACTGAACTTTACTTCCGACACCGACAAGGTGCCGACTGCTATCATTTATCGCGGTGCCCAAGGCGCTGTTTCCTGGGGTTACGACATCCCGATCGCCGACATGGCAGGGGCGATGCGGTGGTTCAAGCTACTTCTAGTTGATGAAGCAGACCTTCCCGAAAACCTTCGAACTTCTTCGCAGATAGCCACGGCTAGGAAGGCAGTGAGGAAAGCGAACAAAGACCCCGTAGAGGTCATCACCAGCTACATCCGCCGCTTGTGGAACCATTCAATTGAGTGTATCAGGGCCTCGATAGGAGATGAGTTCGTCAAAATGTGCACATTTAACGTCGTCATCACCTTGCCCGCGATATGGCCAGATTATGCCAAAGCCAGAATGCGTCGCGCTGCCGAAAATGCTGGCCTTCTTGAAGAGCGTCCTGCCGGGCAGACAACGCTCGCGTTCATTTCAGAGCCTGAAGCTGCAGCTCTAGCTACTATGAAAGACTTTGCAAAACGCCCCGACATCAAGGTAAAAGCTCTTTATCCATCGATAAAACCACTGCTGACATGAGTTCAGGCTGGTGACTACTTTGTCGTCTGTGATGCCGGGGGCGGTACTGTTGACCTCATCAGCTACGAAATGCTGAGTATGGATCCCATGGTCGTTCGCGAGGCCATAAAGGGAGACGGGGACTTGTGTGGCGGAGTCTTCCTTGATGAAGCATTCGTCAACTTGATCAAGAATGAGGTTACTTCGGAAGTCTGGGACAAGGTTCCCAAAGACGACGTCGCAGATGTCCTGAACATTAACTGGGAAAATGGCATCAAGAAACAATTTGACGGCCAGGTTCATTCTTGGCCCGTCAAGTTGCCTCCTGGATTCCGACTCAAGAAAATCCCGGGCCAAGGCACAAAGCGAAAGCGCCAGCTGATGTTCGACCTCGAAGACCTGCTTCCTGTCTTTAACCCCATCGCTAACAAGATTGGCTCTCTTGTTCAGAAACAAATCGATGGCGTCCGTGCTAAGTCGGGCAAGCTTCCCAAGGTAGAACTGAACGATGGGCTCGGACTACTTTAGCCGTTGACAGTCTGCTAACAATGTGTTAGAATCTTATTCTGGTCGGCGGTTTTGGTAGATGCCGCTACCTCCGGAGCCATCTCCAGTCTGTCATTGACAAAGACATTGCGCTCCTCCAATCTTCAGGCTCAAAGCCGTAAGATTAATTACTTGATTTCTAATGATGTTCACTGACAAGGTGTAGCTGGACTGCCATTTGTCGAGGTGCAGTAATCCATGGTCTCGCCCAGATGAACCTGTCCCCTGGGCTCTCCATCAGTGTTCAATCCAGAATTGCTCGAGCCAGTTACGGGGTCACATTTGAAACCGACTTCAATAAGAGGGAGCATAGTGCTCGATCCAAGATCTGGTCTAACGAAGAACAAAAATGGATAGCCTCTGGCCAGATGAGCTGGTTCCTCAAGCAAGTGAGTACTTAGCTTCCGTCACAAGCCACGTCACAATTTCCGAATCAATGTTCAGACCGC
>SWKJ01000182.1:0-16006 GCA_019425465.1 Colletotrichum falcatum | reverse complement strand
ATTGCTAAGAGTAAATTATAATACTATAGTATACTATAGGTAAAATAGTATATTAGCTTAAAGTCTTAAATATATAAGCTTTAAGTACCCTTAAGACTACTTTTATCCCTAATACTAATATAATATTAACTAACTAGTCTATAGCTAATTAGCCTATAGCTAATTAGTCTATAGCTAAAGTTAACCTATACCCCTTATAGAAACCTATACTAAATCCCCTAAAGTTCTTAGGGTAGAGATAAGACTTCTTTATATAAGTATAGTATATATATAATAAACTATATATTAACTATACTTTCTTTATATTTAACTAAGAAGTATAATACTAATATAGCCTTCTTAGTAGCTATTCTAGATCTAATAGGGTAAATAAGCTATAAGAGCTACTAACCTAGAAGGATAATAGTAATGTAAAGAGATATAATAAAAGAGTAAAGTTAAATAAGTAAAGTAATAAATAATAAAGTAAATAAGTAGGTAATAAATAAATAGTATAAGTAATAGTAAAATATAGGTATAATAAGGTTAATTCTAGAGAGCTTAGCCCTTAAGTAAAGATACTTAAGGGTATTATATATATACTCCTCTAGGAGGTAGATCTCTTAGTAGGTATCTATAGTATTATTTATTTATATTTATAATATAACCCCCTTTATATAAAAATCTTATTCCCTTATATCCTTTAGTATATATATAACCTTACTTAATAAAAAAAAACCCTCTTACTATATTATTTTTAATAAAATAATATATACTATATTACTAAGGATAGTATATATTTAGCTAGTTATAGTAGTTAAGGTCTAACTATAGTAGGGTATAAAAGGGTTAGTAGTCTTAAGGCGTTTTACTAGAGGGCTAGTAGCGTTAGTAGGGGTAGTATACTTACTAGTCTAGGCCTTAGTTAGCTTATAAACCTACTTATAGAAAGCGTAAACTTTATTAATAAGCTACTAGTATTTATTAGCCTTAAACTTAGTAATAACCTCCTCTATAGTCTTCTTTTTATAAAGAGTATTAATATTAACCTTATAATAGTATAAATTAACTTTAAGGGTAATAATTTAGTTACTAGTAGTAATTATTTACTTATTATAAATAGTAAAATTCTTTTTTAGTTAGCTAACTTTAAGCTTAAGTTTACTAACCTTAGCTATAGTATAACTAATAAGGTTATTATTATTTTTAATAAGTACTTTATTATCCTAAATAATCTAGTATCTTTAATTAACTATAGCCTTTATATTTAGAATATAGTTATTAAGCTAAATAATTTAGTAGTACTAGGTATATAGTAGGTTAATATACTTTATCTTTAAGATAAAGATAAAATTAAGGTACTAGATCTTAAGTAGTATACTAGTAATAATATTATTAATATAACCCTCTAAATAAAAGTAAATACTTCTAATAAGGGTAGTATAAGAGAGAAAAAAGTAAAAATATATATTATTCTTTATAAAAGTATTATAAATATTATAAATAAGTATAGTAATCTCTTAGTAGAAGTTTATATTTAAAGAAAGTAAAGTATATATAGTAACCTTAGTATAAGCTTTATAAAACTTCTTAATCTAAAGGTAAGTCTTCTAGTATAACTTATAATTAATAAAGTTTATAAAGTCTTTCTTTAGTTAATATAAAGCTATCTCCTAGGTTAAAATACCCCTTAGGGCCTTAGAGGTAGAGGCTTTACCCTTAGTAGGTATAGGCTTTAGTTTCTTCTCTTTACTATTATCCTTATCTTTATTATTACTAAGGTTAAAGTAGCTAGAGATAAGAGAGGGTAGCTTACTAATATTATAATTAGTATACTATTTAATAATAAAATTATTAAACTTAATATACTTTTTACTCTCTTTATTAGCTTTAAGCTAAACCTTATATAAAGTAATCTTTTTATTATTAATTTTAATAGTTTATAGTATTTAATATAGTTATCTTTATTAGTTTTAAATTTTAATAGGGGTTTAGTAATATTATTATTATTAATATTAGGCTAATCCTTCTTATTAATCTATTTAGTAATTATATTATTACCTTACTTATAAGGCTATTACTTAGTATACTTAATAGTCTTTATAGTAGTAGTATTATCTTAGCTAAGAGGGTTAATAAGTGTAAAGCCCTAAGCTTAACCTCTTTACTACTAGGTAACCTTATTATTAAAGTCTATAATAAGATAAAAATACTCCTTATTAGTATTTATTATATTAATATACTAGTTAAAATTATAGTTATTAAAGTCTTTAATACTATTATTAAGGGGGTTATCTTAAAAGTTAAATATACCCTAGTTATAAGAGAATCTAAATAAGTTTCTTAGGTTTCTAATAATAAAGTTAATATATAGATACTACTAATACTAAAAAGAAATAAAAATTAAAAAAAAAAAAGTATCTACTATTAATAGGTATATTAACTATATAAGTTACTATATAACTATTATAGTTAGTAAAAATAAAGAAAAAAGGATAGTTATATAGTAAAAAAAAAAAAAAGTTATATTATTATAGGTAAAAAGAAAGGTTATATTATAATATAAAGAAAAATAAGTAAATAAGTTATAAGTAAAAGTAAAGAAAAAGTAAAAATATTTAAGTATAATATACCTTTTTATAATAAAATAACCTCCTCTATAAGAATTAACACCCTATAATAAATATATTATAGTTAAATAAAAAAAAATAAAAAAAAAGTATTTAGTATATAGGGTATTATTAAAAAGCCTATAGGTTACTATTTTTAAGAGACTAGTATTTATACCTTAGTTTTATATAATAACTTAGTAAACTTATATTATAGTACTACTATACCCTTCTAGCGTTTCTTTATATATACTAAGGTTTAGTTAATAGGGTTTTTAGTATTATAGTCTTTTACTATTTAACTAGCGTTTAGGTTAAAGTACTTATATAGTTCCTAAGTATTTAAAGCTAATAAGTATCCTTTTTACTTAATAAGGTATTTAACTAAAAGTTACTTTTTTCTCTAAGTAATTTATTAATCTATAAGTCTTTTAACTTTATACTTTACTATACTATTAACCTTAATAGGCTCTAGGGGTGTTTCTTTATAGTTAAAGGGATCTTTCCCTTATATAGTCTTTTATAACTAAGTAGTAAATATAACTAAGTATACTCTCTAGCTTTATAGTAAATTAATTTTATATACCCCTAGGCTAACTACTCTCTTAATAAAAAAAGGTCTAGTATATTATAGTAACTATTTTTTCTTAGGTTTACTAGGTAGAGAGTAGCCTTTACCTAGCTAAAGGTAGACTTTATCTCTTATAAAAAATTTTATATTATAATATTTAGTATTATATTACTATTTCTATATAATACTTATTATATTAATAAGGGTTAATACTTTAGCTTAATATATTTACTAAAGGATATTTAGTAATTCTATAGGTATATTATTAGTATTAATATACTTTAATACTATTTATAGGTAAAAACTAAGTACTACTTTATTTAGGGATTAGCTAATAGTAACTATTAGTAAGTTATTAAAGGAGTATTATAGTAATAGGATTATATTTATCTATAGTATCTTAGGGTTTATATAAGTATAAAAATAAATAGTAATCTTGACTATTTAATTAATTTATTTACTTTAACTATTAGTCTAAGGGTAATATATAGTTAAGATAAGTAACTTTACCTTAAGGGTATTAAAAATTACTCCTTAGACATTAAAAATAAACTTTAAGTCTTAGTTACTAATAATCTCCTTTAGTAGACCCTAGTTATATATTATAAAGGTCTATAATAATACTTAAGCCTAGTAATAGGCCTTATATATAATATAGCTAAGTAGTAATAAAACCTTTTTACTAAACTTATATATTATAATATAGAGGTAATTAAGTATAAGGAAATTAAGTAACGCCTAAAAGCTATTACTACTACTAACTTTAGGTATATTAGTAATAAAGTCTATAGAAATTATATAAAATAAAATCCTTAGTATTATAATAGGTTATAGAGATCTAACTACCTTCTATCTATTTATTTAATTTTTATAGTATACTAAGTAATAAATAATATACTAGTAGACTAACTTTTTCTTCTTATAAATATATATACTATATAGCTTTATTAGTATTTAGTTACCCCTAAAGTAAAACTTTAAGTTATAAGTAAGCTTAAAGACTTTCTTATATACTACTTAAGGTAGATAGAGTTAGTAAATATTATTAAAACTAACGTAGTATAGAAGTTTATAATTATTAATTTCCTATAAGAGAATTAGTTTATAAGGCTTTTAGTTTTTTTAATATAGTTATTATTAAGATTCTTTAGCTATATCTAAAGTAATAAACTTTTAACTAAAAGATAATATATACTAAATATAGTTTTAAAGCGCTTTTATTTATTTATCCTATAAGTATCTTTTTATAATATCCTATATAAAAATATTACTAATCTATATAATAGTTATAGTAGCTTTCCCTATAGTAGGGATTTTATTAGCTATATACTATATAACTATCTTAATATTTACTTTAACTTTATCTTTACTATTAATATTTACTAACTTATCTTTAAGGGGGAAATACTTAGTGAGGTTAGGTTTTATTACTAGTAGATAGGATAAAGTATTAGGGACTATATTAAGTTTACTAAAAATATAAAAAACCTTAAGCTAAAATTAGGATAAGTAATTAGTAGCGTTTACTAACTTAAGATTAACCTTAGTAAGATCTATAGTTTATAATAATATATAAGTAATAATAGCTTTTATAGTAGCGTAATCTATAAGAATATTAACTTTATAATAGTTTAACTAAATAAGTTTATAGAGTTTTTTTATAGCCTAAATAATAGTAGTTATTTTTACCTCTATAGTGTTATATTATTTCTTTATTAATATAGTAAAGTAAAATAAGAAAAGTATTAGCTTAATATACTCCTTAGGTATATTAATACTAAGTATCTACTTACTATCCTAGTTATAGTTTAACTAAAAAACTATTAACTTAAACCCTATAATATAGGTATTAATTTTAAAAAAGAGGAGTTTCTTAAGGTTATAGTAATACCTAATAACCTATTTATAAAGTTTCTCTTAGAAAAAATACTATATATTAAGTTTTTTTAGCGTTAGTTTAAAACTCTCCTTTACTACTACTTTAGTATAGGTTTATTATAATACCCTAGGTTTTAATACTTACTTATTATATAGCTAAGCTACTAGATAGGTTTTATAATCTATTAATAGCTAAGTAATTATATTAAACTAAGGTAATCTAATATATAACTAACTACCTATCTTAAGATATATCTTAAGGTTATAAAGGCTATAAGGAAATATAAGGTATTAAAAGGCGTAAATATAATTATCTATTTTATATACTCCTTTACTATTAATAACTTAGCTAAGAAGTTTTACTAAGGGGAAGCCTATAAATAACTTTATTATATTAATATAGATTTAGTACTTATTAAGGATCTTAAGAACTATTTTAAGGTACTAGAGATACTTTTTATCTAAGTTACTAAAGATTATAATATTATTAATATATACTTATATAAAATACTAATATAAGAAGAATAGTTAATCTATAAAGTACTAGGTATATACTAGTGTATTCTTAAAACTTATAAAGACTACGTTAAAGTATTTAAGTCCTTATAGACTAATTATAACTATATAGTTATAGTAGGGGGGATATATATTAAGCTAGTAAAAAAACCCTAATATATTAAATATTATTATCTTCTTTTTATCTCTTAGGCTACTAATAATATTATCTTAGTTTAGTAAAGGGTATACATTTAGTAATATAGCTTTATTAAGGGGTTTTATATTAATAACTATATACCTATAGTATTTTATTTTATCCTCTTTATATTTCTATATAATAAAAATAGGGTAAGTAATTAGCGCTAGGTATTACTACTAACTAATTTTCTTATTCTTATATTATTCTTTATATTAGTTATTAAAGACCTCTCTATTTTTAATTCTAAGTAGATAAATATAAATATTATATTTTTAATTTTACTATTTATTAAGTAGGTTAATTTATATTTTATTTTTATTTAGTATTAAGATTATACTATAGTTATAATAGATATTATATTAGTTAAGTAAAGCCTATAGTTTTATAGAATACTTAGGATTATTTATATAAATCTTTACCTTATAGTAATTCTTAATAGTTAGGTAGAAATCTAGCTTAGATATACTATAACTTAGTATATCTTTAGGTATAGCCTTTAGGTCTTAACTATTATCCTTTTTAGCTTAAAAGGTAGTATCCTTAGTTATAATAATATAATTTACTACTTCCTTTAATAGGTTAAAGAAGCTATTACTACTAGTTTAAGCTATTTACTTTAGTTAATCCTTAGTAATAACTATTATTATATTATTTATATATAAGGGTATAATTTATATAACCTTAATACCCTTTTTAATTATAATAAGGAAATTTATTAAGTTAAAAATAAGTACTAGTTTCTTTAACTTATAATTAATAAGTTTATCTAGTATATATATATATTTAGAAAATATTCTCTATAGTAAGAGTTTTCTATCTTTAGTAACCTTTTTAGGTAAATTAATAAAGTTAATAAGAATTCTATAAATCTTACCTAAAGGAATAATAGTAGTATACTAGGTAGTAACCTTATATAAAACTAAAAAGTAATTTTTAATTAAGGCTAATACTAAGATATTATATACTAACTTAAAAAGAATAAACCTCTTATTAAAGTCTACTATAAGACTATAGTTATTATAAAAAGGTATATTTAAAAGTAGTTCTATTAGTAACTAGTTAACTACTCTTATAGTAACTATAGTATATATCTTAATAGGGGTATTCTTTACTATACTAGCTATATAGAAATTAAAAGTAACCTCCTTTATTATTAAGAAAGATAAGCTAACTATACTAACACTATATAGCTCTATAGGTAAAAAGTATAGATTTTTAGTAAATTTAATAACTTAGTCTCTCTTAGTAAGGAGTATAGAGGTACTTATATCTATATAAACTATTATATTTATAGAGTCTTTATTAGTATAAATATATATCTTAAGATAAATATATTTATAGTAATCTCTTTTTTTATTATACTTAACTATTACCTTAATAACCTCCTCTAGCTAAAAGGTAAAGTTTATTATCTCTATAGGTAAAGAAAAAATAGCTAGTAAATTAGTCTTAGCTAGGTATTTTTTACTTATAATTCTACTAAGTAGTATTATAGTAGGCTTATTTAAATATATAGCCTAAGTAAAGTACTCTTTAACCTTATCTTAGTAAAGTATATATTCTTCTATAGGAGGTAGGGGAAGTATATAAAAGATTAACTTTTAGTAAGGTATAATAAGCGTAGGGTTTAAGATAAAGTTTATAGTATTCTCTAGCTTTATATTAACTTTATTAGTATCTTTAAGAATATACCCTATATTTATAAAACTATTAATAATAAAATATATATTTAGCTTATCCTCTTAGACTATATAAATATCTTTTTTACTATCTAAACGTTAGTAAGTAAATCTTATATTATATCTTTACCCTTTACTTTATAAATCTATTAGCTATAACTATTAATCCCTTAACTTATAGAAAAAGTTATCCCTATAAGAGTAATTTTATTAGTTATAATAAGAATTACTTTATCTACTACTATAGCTTTTTACTATAAAATCCTAATAAGTATATTAGTTATATTAATTAAGGTTTCCTTAGTAGGTAGAGTTACTACCTATAGAGGATATATTAGTCCTTATTAAGTTATTATTACTATAAAAGGTATTATTAGAAGGCGTAGGCTTTATTATAGGGGTAAAATAAAGGGTTATAGTCTATAGGTTTAAAGGGGGGCCTACTAGTATACCCCCTCTAGTCTATAGAGTAAAAGTATTCTAGGGGATATTAGAGTTATTTATCTAGTATATAGCTAATAGTAGCTATAAGACTAAGTAATTTAGCTAAGGGTAAATATTATTTATATAGTTTTACCTTAGGATATAAGTAGTATTTTATAGTACCTTATAGTACTCTTTTACTAGGGTAATAAAGGAGTCTAAGGAGTTAGTTTCTTAGGGCTTATAGAGAAATTAATAAAGCTATAGGGTAAAGTTATTATAGAAATATATAAGCTACTAATAGGCTAACTTATCTTCTTAGGTATAAGAGTATTTAAAGTAATGTTAGGTAAAAGTATAAATATCTACCTACCTAATAACTTTATTTATAGAGAAGTAATTTTCTTAAAACTACTTTTTTATTTCTACTAATGTTAGCTTAAAGCGCTATTAAAAATACTTTACTATAATACCTTAACCTTTTAAGATTAATATTTAGTAGTTTTATTTAGTAAAGTAAAAGTCTTACTAGTTTTAAATACTTTTATAAAGATATTAAAATAAACTCTTTAAGATAATAGCTTATATATTATTATTATAAAGTAGTATATCTATTATACTAATCTAAAGGTTAATATTATAGTAATATATTATATAATAGTTATAAAAGATAGGGTTACTATTATACTTTTTTATATTTATATTTAGCTAAAAGATATTAACTAAAGGTATTAGGGTAAAGTATAATACTAATAGGGTATTACTACCCTAGTAAGAGGTATTTTATTATAGTATAGCTATAATTACTAATATAAATTATAAGACTATCCTTTTAAAGGTTATTACTAAGGTTATTAGTAAAAAAGATAATTAGTAAAGGTATATTATAGCTAGTAATAAACCTACTAATAAAGTTAAATAACTTATTTATATTATTAAATTTATTAAAAAGATAAGTACTACCTATATACCTTATTAAGTATATTAAACTATTCTATCTAAAGAAGTATTATTTATAAACTATAGCCTCTATAGATAAGAGATTAGTAGTATAGTTACTAGTTATCCTACTAAGGGGGGAGAATATACTATTATAGATATAACTAGCTAAGGCTTTATTTAAGGATTTAGGGGTTACTATATAGTAGGCTAAAGTATTAACGTAGGTAGGTTAAGTATCTTTATACTTTTCCCTTTTAATAAGATTCCTTTATATTCTATTAATAGGTCTACTAAAGGGCTAGTAGTAACTATATTACCTCTCTAATAACTTATAGTTAAGGAGTAAAGATACTAGGTATATAGTTTTTATAGTAAGTTAAGCTACGCTACCTTAGGGTCTCTTAGTAATATAGATAAGGTATTTAATAATTAGGAGGTTTATAAATTTATTTATAAGAGGGGTATAGGGTTATTTAGGTTATTAAGATAAAGTTATAAGGTAAATTTAAGTATTTAGTATATAACTATAATAATATACTTTATAGTACTAAGGATAAATTTCCCTTAATATAGGTTAATCTCTAGGTCTTTAATAATATTATTTAAGTATTTTTAGTTATTATAAAAAAAATAAGGTATATTACTATTAAATTTAACTATATAAAGGAGTTATAGATCCTTAAAAAAGTATAATAGTAATTACTAAAAGATTAGTAAATCTAGTAACTAATTAATAAGTATTTAAAGTTACTATAAATCCTTAATTTAGTTAGGCTAAAGCTATTTTAGTAAGCCTATAGGCTATTTTATAGCTTATTCTCTTATTAAGGTAAATATATATCTTTACTAAGGTTAAGTAAAGAAACTTTTTCTAGAGGCTATATTAAGAGGTTATATTACTACTTAATATAGCCTTCTTAGTAGCTATTCTAGATCTAATAGGGTAAATAGGCTATAGGAGCTACTAACCTAGAAGGATAGTAGTAACGTAAAGAGATATAGTAAAAGAGTAAAGTTAAATAAGTAAAGTAATAAATAATAAAGTAAATAAGTAGGTAATAAATAAATAGTATAAGTAATAGTAAAACATAGGTGTAATAAGGTTAATTCTAGAGAGCTTAGCCCTTAAGTAAAGATACTTAAGGGTACTATATATATACTTCTCTAAGAGGTAGATCTCCTAGTAGGTATCTATAGTATTATTTATTTATACTTATAATAAATACTTAATTAACTTTTACTTTAATATAAGGTTATAATAAACTATATTTATATATTATAATATTATAAACCTTAAAATAAAATATAAACCTAAGGAATTTCTAAGATATCTTAAGTATACTTATAGTAACCTAAATATAAAGAACTATATATTAGCTACCCTTATAAGTATTAAAATAAAAGAAAATAAAATATTTATAACCTTTTTCTTAAAGTATAAAAAAACCTTAGCTAAAGTAAGAGGCTACCTCTAGCTTAATAAAACCTATATAGCCTTACTAAGTAATATACTACCCTTATACTTAAGAAATATACTTATAAAAATCTCTCTATTATTAACCTTTTATACCTTTATATATTAAATTAATAGAGTTACTTAGAAAGTAAAAGAACTAGTAAATAATACTAAATATATTTATTACTAAGCTATAATAATAGTATTTAGGAATACTAATAGTAATATATAAATAATAAGTAAAGTAATAATATAGTTAGCCTATAAAATAAAGGAGGAAAACTAGCCTAAGTAGTAAATACTATACCTAGATACCTATAAGTATTATACTTACTAAAAAGTTAAGTATATTAAAGCTAACTACTTATATAAAAGAGATATTCTATATATAATAAAAATAATAGTAGTTATAAAAAAGCTTACTAATAGTAAAGATAACTATAATATTACTATAAGTAAAAAAGAGTTAAAAAAAAATAACTCTAAGATAAAATTAAGCCTTAAAGCTAATAAGTAAAAAGTATATAGAATAGGAGGAGTTTTAGTGTAAAAGGGAAATAGTTAGACTAGCTATACTATTAGATACTTATATTAATAAAAAAACCCCTACCTAAGCCCTTATAGATACTAGTTATAATACCTATATAATAGTAAATTATAACTTTATATATATATAGTACTTTCTATATATCTTATAATAGAGAATCCCCCTTAAAGGATTTATAAATAAATTAGCTAGTATTATAGCTAAAAAAGTAGTAGTATTTAACCTTAAGTTAAGTAACTACTATTAATATATATATATATATATTATATATAACCTTAATATAGATATATTCTTAAGAAAACCCTAAATAAAGTATAACTATATAATATATAATATTATAAAATAAACTATTTACTATAGGTATATATACTATACTTAGTTAGTTAATATAAGTTAAAAAAAGTATATAAAATCTAAGTAATATATATAGTTAGGGTACTAGCCTTTATAACTATATACTATAAAGTAGTATATAAGGAATATACTACCTACTACTATTTACTTAGGTAAAAGATATATAAAGACTTATAGGTTTTTTTTTAAATTATAGTAGTAAGCCTAGTAAATATAGAAAAGGCTCTCTAACTAGTTATAAATAAAAAAGTAAAATAGCTTATAAAGGTTATAGCTCTACTATAATAAATATATAATAAATTTACTAACCTCTTTAACTTAGATACCTTTATAACTTTACCCCTATAGTAAAAGAGAAAAGACTATTATATTAAGCTAAAACCTAATACTATATTACCCTAGGGCTCTCTCTATAGTATATTAAGAGAGAAACTATTAGTCTTAAAGAAAACCTTTAAAAACCTCCTAAATAAAGGTTTTATCTAAATAAGTAGCTCTATAGTAGGTACCTTAATACTATTTATCTAAAAACTAAGTAAAAAGCTATAGTTTTACTATAACTACTATATACTAAATATAATTATATAAAAAGACTACTATCCCTTACCCTTAATCTTAAAAACCCTCTATTATATAAAATTAGTAAAATAGTATATAAAGGTTAATATTATAGCTATTTTTTATAAAATATAAGTTATAAAAGGTAATAAATATAAAACTACCTTTTAAATATAATATAGACTTTTTAAGTAACTTATTTACCTATTTAGCTTAACTAATATACTTATAAACTAATAATAGTTTATTAATAATACCCTCTAAGAGTTTCTTAATAATTTTATTACTATTTACCTAGATAATATCCTTATTTACTTAGATAGTATAAAAAAAAACTATAAATAAAAAGTATAGTAAGTATTTAAAAAGCTTTATATAGTAGAGCTTAGCCTTAATATAGGTAAAAGTAACTTCTTAGTAAAAAAAGTAAAGTATATAAGGTTTATCCTTAAAGTAAAAAAAAATATCTCTATAGACTTTAAGAAAGTATATACTATTTATAAGTAGTTAGTATAATAGTCTATTAAAGGAGTAAAAAGCTTCCTAGGGTTTATTAACTATTACTATATATTTATTTTTAATTATAGTAAAATTATAAAGCTACTAACTTAGCTTATAAAAAAAGAGGTAGTCTTTATATAAACTATAGATTATATAGCTACCTTTAAGGAGCTTAAAAGGTACTTTACTATAGCCTTATTACTAAAAAACTTTAATTTTAATATACTTACTTTTATTAAAACTAACTACTTAGGATTTACCCTAAGTAATACCCTTATATAAAAAAATAAAAATAAGGAGTATTAACCTATTATATTTTACTTATATAAGCTTATAGTAGTATAATATAACTACTTAATTTATAATAAAAAGCTTTTAATAGTACTAGACTACCTTTAAGTATAGAGAGTAAAGCTTTAGAGTATAAAAAGCCCCTTTATAGTAATAGTTAACTATAAGTCCCTTAAGTACTTTATAATAAAATAGAGGCTAATAGAATACTAAAGCTAATAGGTAAAAATACTAATAGAATATAACTTTTATATAGTTTACTACCTAGGTAGAGATACTAATATACTAAATATACTCTCTAGGTATAAGTAAAATATATCTACTATAGGGAATATTAATAACTATAAGTAAAAGTAAATAATATAAATAATCCTTAATATAGCTTAACCTATAGGTATTTACTATACTATAAATATACTACTTATATTATATATAGTAATATTAAATAATAAAAAACTCTAATATCTATAAAATACTATATAAAATAAAGATAAGGTATTTTAAGTAGTATATAATATAGTTAAAAATAAAAAGTACTTTTTACCCTCTACTTTTTTACTATATATTTAAGTTATAGACTACTAAATTAATAATATAAGGTAGCTTACCTAGAGAGGGAGGCTATAAGTATTAGATAATAGTAAGTTAAAATCCCTTAATAACTATCTATATACTTAGTTAATTTAGTATAATTATAACTTACTAGTAATAAGGTACTTAAGTAAAAATAATACCTTAGAGATATTCTTATAAAGATTCTATTAGCTAAGCTAAGTATATATAGTATAATACTTTATTTATAACTATAATATATATAGGAGTAGTAAGGTATAATATAAAGTAAAAAAGGGGCTCTTATAGCCCCTAAGTATACTTAAGTAATTAAAAAGTAACTTATTAAGAAACTTTATTATAAATCTCTTAGCCTTAGGCTTTAATAATATTATATACTTATAAGTAATTATAAACTACCTAAGTAAGTTAGTAACCCTTAAACTAATAGCTACTATAAAGGTAGAGGTATATACTAAGAGGTTTTTAAACTACTACTATTAATTTTATAATATACTATAAAATATAGTTAATAACTAAAGAAGTAACTAAATAAGTAAATTTTAATATAAGTTTTATATACTTACTAGTATAAAGTAAAAACTAAGTACCTTATACTACCCTTAAAGTAATAGTATAACTAAGTATTTTACCTAAGAAGTATAAGTAATACTATATACTTATATAAGCTACTTATAAAAAGACTAAGCTTACTAAACCTTAGTAGCCTAATTAATAATTAATAATAAACTAGTTACTATAGTAAAACTAAGCTTTTTTTTATAGAATATAATTACTATATTAAACTTATTATTATTTATAAAGATATATTAAAAGTATATAATACTTATAAAAAAGTTATAAAGTAACTAATAAAGAAAATAATAAAAGTAACTACTATAGTCTAAGTAGTAATAGTAGTAGCCTAGTAATATATAGAGGACTCTATAAATAAATAAAAAAGCTTAGTAAAATATTTTTAAAAAGATAATAAAGTTTAGCTCTCTATATATAACTACTACTTACTAAAACTAAACTAAAAGCTAAATTAGCTATACTATAAATACTAAGTTACTAAAGTTATTAACCCTTTTATAGTTAAACTTAATATACTAAAAGGAATCTATAATTACTTTTATATTAACCTCCTATACTATACCTTAGATAATACCTTACTTAGTTAGTATATAACTAATATATAACTATTATTAATAATTAAGTAAAGTAAAAAAGAGTAATAAGTAAATAAAATTATAAGAGTATAATAGAGAAGCTAAAGTAAAAATAAAATATAGTAGGTTTTTATATATTAAGAAGGGTTTATAAACCCTACCTAAGAGCTAGTAGACCTACTAAGAGATATAGAGGCCTTTAATAATTTTAAAGCTAAATATAAGCCTATTATTAAAAATAATAAGGATATTATAAATATATAAATAATAATATAATTATATATAAAAAAGCCTAAAAATAAAACTCTATTAATAAGCTATAGTTTAAAAAAATAAACTAAGCTCTATAGAGTATAAGGTAGAGGGGTTATATAAAACTAATATATAAGGTATATAATAAAGAGACCTCCCTACTAAGGGTCTCTTAAGTTAAGGGATAGGCTATAGAGACTAAGGGAAAAACTAAGGCTTAGCTAAGTAGTAATAAAAGCTATAAATTACCTAAGGTTAATAATATTAAAGTAGTAAAAAATAAATATATAAATAGTCTTAAAAGAGTAAATAATACTCTCTATAGTTATAATAAAGTATTTACCTTAAGTAGCTATAAGGCTACTAAAGTAAAAAGCTACCTTAGTATAAACTATATTAATAGTAGTAGTAGTAGTATAAGTAGTAATAGTAGTAATAGTAAATACTAAAAAAAGAAATATAAATATTAGTAAGGGTATAAGTATAGGTATAAACTTATATATAAAAGACTTTTTAGCTTTATAGACTATATACTCTATAACTACTAAAGCCTTATAAGCCTTAGTAGCCTAGTAATAAGCTAATACTTTTCTTTACTAATAAAAAAGTTAATAGTAATATTAGTAGTATTAAATATAGCTTAAAAAACTAAAAGAGAGTATACTAAGATTTATATTATATAAGTAAAGTAATTAATATATAAAAAAAATAATAAAAATATATAAAGGTATAGCTATAATTAATTTTAGTAT
This sequence comes from Colletotrichum falcatum, assembly GCA_019425465.1. Lineage (NCBI taxonomy): Eukaryota > Fungi > Ascomycota > Sordariomycetes > Glomerellales > Glomerellaceae > Colletotrichum > Colletotrichum falcatum. Next base: position 793 of record SWKJ01000182.1, on the reverse strand, counting down.
AATAAGTATAATAGTAGCTATTAGCTACTAAGTTATTAGTATAGTATAAGGTATTAAGCTTATATAGTAGGTAATAAATATACTATTAGTAGGGGATATTTTACTTAGTATTATACTTAGTAAGTAAATACTTAAGCTTAACTTTATATTTCTTTATAAATAAAAACCTATAAATAGTAATATTATCTTTATCCTCCTAAGATAAATTAACCTAGCTTTATAATCTTATTATAAAAATAACTTATAATAAATATAAGAGAGGTAGTAGTAATAGTAATAGGGGCTAGAGGGGGGTAATAAGCTTAAGGACCTTATAGTCCTTAGGAACTACTAAGAATAAAGATCTACTAATAGTAGGGGGTTATAAAAAAAAGTAAGTTAATTAAAGACTAATTATATATATATATATATAAGTATATAAATTCTATAAATAAATACTTATAGCTATAATATTTAATAAGTTACTATACTTAAAAGAATATAGTTAATAACTATAGTAGTATAAAGAAATATAATATAAATAGTAATAAAAGAGATACTTATAATATCTTAAAATAAGGTAATAAAAAATAAAATAAAATTAATAATAGCCTATAAAAAAAGGTTATAGGTAAAACTTTTTTAATTTTATATATATAACTACTAGTAACTAGTTAGGCTATAACCTTAGGTAAGCTACCTAGGAGGGAGGGATATATATTATAGGCTATACTATAGTAAGTATAGTAGGGTAGTACCTACTATAGCTTTCTTACTTAAGTTTAAAGTAAGCCTAGTATATATATAAATTATA
>SWKJ01000185.1:0-14463 GCA_019425465.1 Colletotrichum falcatum | reverse complement strand
TTCCAGCGGGCGGTGTCTTCCTTGACGAAGGTGTCGAAGCGGGCGGTGTCCATGGCTTCGGGGTCAGGCCGAGGGCGCGGAGTTTGTCGGCGGTGGCGGGATCGTTGACGGCGGCCTGGGTGGCGGCGTTCATCCTGGCGACGATGTCGGGCGGGGTGCCGGCGGGGGCGGAGATGCCGAGCCAGCCGGCGACGACGAAGTCGGGAAAGTAGGTCGACATGGTGGGGACGTCGGGCCAGGCGGGGTGGCGCTGGGCGGCGGTGACGGCAAGGGGGGCGAGGCCCTTGCCGTCGATCTGGCCCATGGCGGTCAGGTAATCGACGAAGGCGAAGCCGATCTGCTTGCCGCGCAGGTCGGTGATGATCTGGGTGATGTTCTTGTAGCCGGCGGCGCCGATGTTGATGCCGGCGCGTTGCTTGAACAGTTCGGACGGCACTTGCGAGGACGAGCTGTAGTAGCCGAAGAAGACTTCGCCGGGATGCTTCTTGGCGTAGTCGACCAGCTCGGGCACGGTGCGATAGGGGCTGTCGGGGGCGACGATGCCGACGGTGCCGAAGGTGCCGAGCATGCCGATCTGCACGAAGTCCTTTTGCGCGTCGTAGGGCAGGCGCTTGTAGAGGAACTGGTTGGCGGCGTGGGTGGAGTTGGTGGATAAGAGGAAGGTGTAGCCGTCGCCGGCGGCGTTCTTGGCGGCATTGGTGCCGACGATGCCGCCGGCGCCGGGGCGGTCCTCGACGATGACGGTCTGGCCGGTCTGCTTGCCCAGGAACTGGGCGAAGGTGCGGGCGGTGAGGTCGGCGGCGCCGCCGGCGGCGGATGGCACGATCAGCGTGATGGGTTTCTCGGGCCAGCCGGCGGCGTGCGTGGTGGCGGCCAGCAGCAGGCTGGCGGCGGCGAGCGCAGGGCGCAGGAAGGCGCGGGGCGCGAAGGCGGTGAGGGTCATGCTTGTCTCCTGGGGCGGCGCTGGCGCCGTCATGTTCTATGGCTTGCGGTGTGCTTCATGGCTCGCTGGACGCGGGCCGGGTGGATCTGTCTGGCGGTCGTAGGCGGATGTCGATGGTTGAGGATGTATCGGGCGTCAGGGGCGTCGCGGGTCAGCCGAACTGTTGGCGATACCAGCCGAGGATCGCGTCCGCGCTGGCCTGCCATGCGTCGCCGTACATCATGCAATGGGGCTGTCCGGCGAGGACGGCATGGGAAAAGCCGAACAGTCGCGCGATGGCGCGGTCCTGGCCGGGCGGATGGCGGTCGTGGGTATCCAGGCCGGCCTCCAGGCACAGGCCGGGGGCGGTAATGGCGGCGGGATCGACGGGCACGCGCAGCAGGTAGCGGTCGTTGAGCACGCGCGGGCTTTCGGGATTCAGGCGTTGGGTGACGGCGCTGACGTCGCGCGTCGGCGAGGTGGCCAGGAAGCGGGCGCGGATCTCGCTGGCGGCGGGCGCGGCGCGCACGGCGTCGGCGGGCACCGGCGGCAGGCCCAGCGCGCCGGGCAGGTTGGCGGGCGGCGAGGGCGCCATCAGCACCACGCCGGCGACGGCGCGCTGGCTGGCGGCCAGCAGCGCGGGCAGGGCGCCCATGCTGTGGCCCACCACGACGATGGGCGCGTCCAGCAGGTCGAGCGCGCTGACGACATCGGCGGCCAGGTCGGCGATGCCCGTGTCGACGAAGCCGGGTGGCTGCGGCAAGGGGCCGTGGCCGCGCAGGTCGATGGCTGCGCAGGCCAGGCCGGCTCGGGCGAAATAGTCCAGGTAGTGCGCGTAGCACCAGGCGCCGTGATAGGCGCCGGGCACGAGCAGCAGGCCGGGCCTGCCGTTGGGCGCGGCGGCGGTCAGCAGCCGGCCCTGGCCGGCAGCGCGGGCGGGCAGCCGGTCGGCGAGGCTGAAGTCGAGCGGATCGACGGCCTGGGCGCGGGCGGGGGAGAGAGTCGCGGTAGTCATTGCGGCCATGTTAAGTGCCGCCCTATGATGAGAAAACTTTATTTTTCCTATGATTTGATAAGTTCATCAAATCAGGTGTCCCGATGCCCGCCTTGCCCGAACTTTCCATTGCGCACTACCGCCACTTCCTGCTGGTGGCCGAATTGCGCAGCTTCCGCGCCGCCGCCGCGCGCGCCTTCCGCTCGCAGCCGGCGCTGTCGCTGTCGATCCGCGAAATGGAGCAGCGCCTGGGCCAGCCGCTGTTCGAGCGCGGCAATGGCAACGCGCTGACTCGGTTCGGCCAGGACTGCCTGCCGCTGGCGCGCGAACTGGTCGAGCACCACGACCGCGTGGCCGGGACGCTGGCGGGGCTGGCCAGCAACGAGGCCGGCACCCTGACCATGGCCTCGGTGGCGACGGTTGCGACCCATTGGCTGCCCGAACTGGTGGCGACCTACCGCGAGCGCTACCCGGCGGTGGCGCTGCGCCTGTTCGACGACAACTCCGAAGGCGTTGAGCGCATGGTGCTGGCGGGCGAGGTCGAGCTGGGGGTGTGCAGCCCGGTGCTGCGCGACCGGCGGCTGGCGTTCGAGCCGCTGCTGCGCGATGCCTTCGGACTGGTCTGCCATCGCGGCCATCCCCTGGCGGGGCGCAAGTCCGTGACCTGGCGCGAGATCGCGGGGCTGCCGCTGGTGGGCACGGTGGCGCACCGGCAATTGGCGGACTATCCGCAGGCCGCCTTCATGATGGAGCGTCAGGTGTTCGTGTCCAACATGATGTCGCTGCTGGCGATGCTGGAGCGCGGCGTGGGTGTGACGGTGCTGGCGCGGCTGGGGGTGCCGCCGGATTCTCCCGGTCTGGTTTTCGTGCCGCTGGCGCGGCCGCGCATCGAGCGCGAACTGGGCATCACGCGGTTGGCCGGCCGCAGCCTGTCGCCGGCCGCGGCGCGCATGGAGGAAATGCTGCGCGCCAAGGCCGCGCGCGGCGCCCGCAGTGTCGCTTGAAACCAACGCATTTTTGCGCGTTGAGCCCTTAAAACACGGGGTTTCCGGCAAGGACTGTTGCGCAATTGCACACGCCGCCGATCGTCGTTGATTCTTCACCTGCGCATCTTTAGAGTGCGTGATGTTTGCTGCGCGAGGGGCGTGCCGGTTTGAGCGGCGCGGCGCGTCGACAGACGTGTTGAGGAATTCATGAGCAGTGTGTATTTGCGTTCGGCGGGCGTGGCCTGCGCCCTCCTGATCCTGGCCGGCTGCGCCGCCAGGAAACCCGCCTCCATTACCGAGGCCCAGCCGGAAGCGGCGCCCAAGCCGGTGGCATGCGTGCCCGCCAAGAGCGGCGATCCCATGGTCGGCACCTGGTATTCGAATTCCAAGCCGAAAGGCGTCAGCGGCGATTTCCAGGCCCTGACGGTGCTGTATGCCGATGGCCGCATGGCCTATGAAACCCAGTTGAAGATCGGCCGCAAGACGCGTCCGGCGCTGCGCGAGACCGGTTGCTGGAGCGTGGTGGACGGCGTCTACACGATGCAGACTACGCAATCGAACGGCGAGATCGTCGACGCCGCCGATCCGATTTACATCAACCGCTACCGTGTCGAGAAGGTCGAGCAGGCCAAGCTGACGCTGCGCGAGCTCAAGAGCGGCGGCCAGATCGTGACCGCGCGCCGCATGCCGCAGGGCTATCGCCTGCCGTATTGATCCCTGGGGTGGCCGGCGATTCCGCGTTCCGTTGCGCGGACGGAATCCGGGCGCCGGCGTCGCCAAGCGGGCGCGGCTGCGGTAAGGTGCGGACTTCGTCCTCCATTGCGCCGCCGGCCCTCCATGCCCGCCCTGTCATCCGAAGCGCGCGCCATCGCGCTGCTTGCCCTGGCCGCCTTCGTCAGCGCCAGCGCCTTCCGTATCTGTGATCCCATGCTGCCCCAACTGGCGGCCGAATTCGGCGCCAGCACCGGCCAGGCCGCGCGCGCCGTCACCGCCTTCGCGGTGGCCTACGGCGTGCTGCAGATGTTCTTCGGACCGGTCGGCGACCGCTACGGCAAATACCGCGTCGTCAGCGTGGCGACGTTCGCCTGCGCACTGGGCAGCGCCGGCGCTTTCCTGGCCGAGACGCTGGACGTGCTGGTGTTCTGCCGCGCCCTGTCGGGGGCGGCGGGCGCCGGCATCGTGCCGCTGTCGATGGCCTGGATCGGCGACACCGTTCCCTATGAGCGTCGCCAGGCGACGCTGGCGCGCTTTCTGACCGGCACCATCCTGGGCATGGCGGCCGGGCAGTTGGCCGGCGGCCTGTTCGCCGATACCCTCGGTTGGCGCTGGGCCTTCGCGGCGCTGGTGGGCGGCTACCTGGTGGTGGGCACGCTGCTGCATCGGGAAGTGCGGCGCCAGCGCGCGCTGGGACTGGGCGTGGTCGATCCGAACGCGCCGCGCCAGGGGTTCGTGGCACAGGCGCGGCTGGTGCTGGGCACGCCATGGGCGCGCGTGGTGCTGGCCACGGTGTTCATCGAGGGCCTGCTGGTGTTCGGCGCCCTGGCGTTCGCGCCGTCCTACCTGCATGAGCGCTTCGACATCTCGCTGACGGCGGCCGGCGCGCTGGTGGCGGTGTACGCGGTGGGCGGGCTGCTCTATACGGTGGTGGCGGGCCGCATCCTCAAGCGCCTGGGCGAACGCGGCCTGGCGGTGGCGGGCGGGCTGGTGCTGGGCGCGGCCTTCCTGTCGTACCTGCTGGGGCCGGTGTGGTTGTGGAGCCTGCTGGCCAGCGTGCTGGCGGGCTTCGGCTACTACCTGCTGCACGCGACCTTGCAGACCAACGCCACCCAGATGGTGCCGTCGGCGCGCGGCACGGCGGTGGCCTGGTTCGCCTCCTGCCTGTTCATGGGCCAGGCGGCGGGCGTGGCGCTCGCCGGCTCGGTGGTGGACGAGGCCGGCGCGGCGGTGCTGTTCGGCGGTTCGGCGGTCCTGCTGCCGCTACTGGGCGCGTTCTTCTCGCGGGCCTTGAAGGCGCGGCCCAAGGCCGTCTAGGATGCCCGCCGCCGCGCGGCGCCGGGACGGTAACCGGCCCATGAGGCGAAAAAAAGCCCCGAACGGCCAGGCCGGACGGGGCTTTTTCGCGGAGGGAAGTCCGATCAGATGGCGGCCAGGCGCTTGAGCACGGTGTCCTTGCCCAGCAGGGCCAGCACCGCGTCCACCGCGGGCGTCTGGGTCTGGCCGGTGACGGCCACGCGCAGCGGGATCGCCAGTTGTGGCATCTTCAGGCCGCGCTCGGCCAGCACGGCCTTGATCAGCGCCGAGATGGCCTCGCGGGTCCAGTCGGTGCCCTGGGCGCGCCGGGCGAAATCGGCCAACGCCTCGCGCGCGGCGGCGGTCAGGTGCTGCTCGACCAGTTCCGGCGCGGCCGGCTTGAAGGCGCCGCAGAACAGCATGGCGCCGTCGGCCAGCTGTTCCAGGGTCTCGGCGCGGTCCTTGAGCAGGCCCATCACGCCCGGCAGGTCGATCTTTTCCGGATGGCCGCCGCGATGGGCGACGCGCGGCGCCACGCGTTCGGCCAGTTCGGCGTTGTCCATCTGCTTGATGTAGTGGGCGTTGACCCAGTTCAGCTTCTTCGGGTCCCACTGCGAGGCCGACTTGGACAGGTGGCGGGTGTCGAACCATTCCACCAGTTGGTCGCGGCTGAACAGTTCGTCGTCGCCGTGGCTCCAGCCCAGGCGCGCCAGGTAGTTGATCATGGCCTCGGGCAGGTAGCCCTCGTTGTCGTATTCCATGACGTTGACCGCGCCGTGGCGCTTGGACAGCTTTTCGCCGTCCGGGCCGAGGATCATGGGCACGTGGCCGTATTCGGGCAGGGTGGCGCCCAGCGCGCGCAGGATGTTGATCTGGCGCGGGGTGTTGTTGACGTGGTCATCGCCGCGCAGCACGTGGGTGATGCCCATGTCCCAGTCGTCCACCACCACGCAGAAGTTGTAGGTGGGGGTGCCGTCCGGGCGCGCGATGATCAGGTCGTCCAGTTCGGTGTTGTCGAAGCTGATGGGGCCCTTGACCATGTCGTTCCAGGCGGTAGCGCCGTCCTGGGGATTCTTGAAGCGCACCACGGGCTTGCGGCCTGCCGGCACCGGCGGCAGGGTCTTGCCGGGCTCGGGACGCCAGGTGCCGTCGTAGCGCGGCTTGTCGCCGCGGGCGCGGGCGGCCTCGCGCATGGCCTCGACTTCCTCGGGCGAGCTGTAGCAGTGGTAGGCGGTGCCGGCGGCCAGCATCTGCGCCACCACTTCGCGGTAGCGGTCCATGCGCTGCATCTGGTAGAACGGGCCTTCGTCCGGCTGCATGCCGAGCCAGTCCATGCTGTCCAGGATGGCCTGCACCGCTTCCGGCGTGGAGCGTTCGACGTCCGTGTCTTCGATGCGCAGCACGAAGGTGCCCTTGTGGTGGCGCGCGAAGGCCCAGGAGAACAGCGCGGTGCGGGCGCCGCCCAGGTGCAGGAAGCCCGTGGGCGAAGGCGCGAAGCGGGTACGGATGGGGGAGGAGGCGTTGGAAGTCATAGGTGGCAATGATAGCGGCTGCGGCGCCGCGAATGCGGCGTCGGACTGGCCCGGATCAAGCGGACGGCGGGGTTGTCTTGTTACGATGGACGCTATTTTAGATTAGTGCCTGTTCCCGCCATGCTGCGACACGCTCTTGCCCCGATGTTCGAACCCGGTTCGCTGGTGATCGTCGCCGATCGGCCGCTGCCGGCGGCGACGTCGCTGCCACCCGCGCTCAAGGCGAAAACCACGGTGGTGGCCTGCGACCCCGGCGCCGCGCCCGACCTGCCGGAGACGCTTCAGGGGCTGGCCGCTGGCGAGCGGCCCGATCTGGCCCTGGTTTGCGTTTCGCCCGCCGTGCTGCCCGAGACCCTGCGCCGGCTGTCCCCGCTGGCCCCGCGCTCGGTCATCCTGTTGCCGCACGAGCTGCCCGACCCGTACCCGCGCGGCACGCTGGCGTTGTGCCGCGCCTGGGCCGAGGAAAACCGCTGCGAATTGCTGGGGCCGCGCTCGTTCGGCGCGCAGCGCCCGCATGCCGGCCTGAACCTGAGCCAGCATCCGGTGCTGGCGCGCGCCGGCCGCGTGGCGCTGCTGGCGCAGTCGCGCTCCATCATGGCCGCCGTCATGGACTGGGCCGAGGACGTGCATATCGGTTTTTCCACCGCCGTGTCGCTGGGCGACGAGGCGGTGGTGGGCCTGTCCAAGGTGCTGGACTACCTGGCCAGCGATCCTCGCACCGACAGCATCGTGCTGTACCTGGAAGACGTGGGCCCGGCGCGCGAATTCATGAGCACGCTGCGGGCCGCGGCCAGCGTCAAGCCGGTCATCGTGCTCAAGGCCGGCCGCGCCGACACCGACAGCGCCGACGCCATCTTCGACGCCGCGCTGCGGCGCGCCGGCGCGGTGCGGGTGCGCTACTTCGTGCAACTGTTCTCGGCGGTCAAGGTGCTGGGCTACACGCGCCGCCCCAAGGGCCGGCGCGTGGCGCTGATCTCCAACGGCAGCGGACCGCCCCAATTGGCCATGGACCTGATCGGCCCCGACGCGGCGGTGCTGCGCGCCGAGCTGGCGCCGGCCACGCAGCGCGCGCTGGCGGCGATGCTGGAGCCGGACGCGGCCAGCGCCAATCCCGTCATCACCTACGTGCCGCTGACGCCGGAACGCATCCGCGCCATCCTCGACGTGGTGCTGGATGACGCGGGCGTGGACGGCGTGCTGGTGCTGTTGGCGCCCGACGCGCTGGCCGACATGCCGGCGGTGGCGCGCGAGCTGGCGCAGATCGCGCCCAAGGCCAGAAAGCCCGTGGTCACCTGCTTCATGGGCGACGCCGGCATGCGGCCGTTGCGGCGCATGCTGGACGACGCCGGCACCTCGGCGTTCCGTACGCCCGAGTCCGCCGCCGACGCCTTCGGCGTGCTGGCCACGCATCATTACAACCAGCAGTTGCTGCTGCAGACCCAGCCGCCCGAGCCGGCCACCCACGTGCCCGACCTGGCCGCCGCGCGCGAAATCCTGGCGCGGGTGCGGGCCGATTGCCGGCGCGAGTTGAATACGTCCGAGGTCCGTGCGCTGCTGTCCCTGTTCTACGTGCCGCTGCGCGACATGCCGCTGGACGTGGCGGCGGCCGAGCCCGAATCCCGCCCCATGGCCATCCGGGTGCGGCGCGATCCGCAGTTCGGGCCGGTCATCCGCTTCGGCGCCGGCGGCCCGGACGCGGTGCTGTCGCAATCGGATCGCGGCATCGACCTGCCGCCGCTCAACGGCTTCCTGGCGCGCCAGATGATCGAGCGCAGCCGGCTGTGGCGCCGGGTGCTGGCGCCGCGCGTCGGCCACCTGGCCGCCGAGGCCTTGCAGCAGGCGCTGGTGCTGGTCTCGGAGATGGTGTCGGAGCTGCCGGACATCGAAACGCTCGACATCGATCCGCTGTATGCCGGCGAGACCCATCTGCGCGCGGGAGGCCTGCGTATGACGCTGGCCGAGAAGCCGGGTTGCGAGACGCCGCAGACCGCCGGCTATCCGCACATGGCGATTCACCCGTACCCGGCGCGCCTGGTGCAGGTGCGCCGTTTCGCCGATGGCATGCCGTGGGTGCTGCGGCCCATCCGCCCCGAGGACGGCCAGCCGCTGCAGGATTTCATCCGTGGCCTGTCGGAACGCTCGCGCTACATGCGCTTCGTGTCGATGATGCGCGAGCTGACGCCGCGCATGGTGTCGCGCTACACCCAGGTGGACTACCACCGCGAGCTGGCGCTGGTGGCCGCCACCCAGGTGCCCAACCCGGCCAACCGCGGCCATCCGCACGAAGTGCTGGTGGGGTTTGCGCACTACCTGCGCAACCCCGACGGGCGCGGCGCGGAATACGCGCTGGTGATCGGCGACGACTGGCAGCGGCGCGGCCTGGGCCGCCAGTTGATGACCGCGCTGATCGACGCGGCGCGCGAGCAGGGGCTGGAATACATCGACGGCCTGGTGCTGTCGACCAACCGGCCGATGCTGGCGCTGATGACCAGCCTGGGCTTCACCAACGATCCGGATCCGGAAGACCCGACCATGCGGCGGGTCTGGCTCAACCTGCGCTGAGCGCCGCGGCCGGCGCGTGCCCGCGCCCGGCCGTGGCCATGCCGGCTTCAGGCCGTCTTGCGCGCGGCCTGGGCTGGCCGCAGCCGCGTCGCCACTTCATCCACCGACAGCACGTCGCCGAAGAACAGCAGCCAGCCATGCAGGGCGTTTTCGTGTTCGGCCGGCGTCACCGCGGCCAGCGCGTCGTCCACCATGATGGTGCGGAAGTCGCGCATCATCGCGTCGCGCGCGGTCGATTCGCAACAGACGTTGGTGACCGTGCCGGCGATCAGCAGCGTGTCCACGCCGCGTCCGCGCAGCAGCGGCTCCAGTTCCGACGAGCCCGTGGCCATGGCGCTGTAGAAGCGCTTGGTCACGCGCAGGTCGCTGTCGGCCGGCCGCAGGTCCGGATGCAGCGCGAAACCCGGCGCATCGCGGCGCAGGGTTTCCAGGCGCCGGGCGCTGCGCTCGGGCGTCAGCATCACGCCATGGTGGTGCGACCAGAAGGCGTCGGCGTTGTCGGACGCGGTCTGCACCCAGACCACCGTGCCGCCGGCCGCGCGCACCGCGTCGCACAGGCGGTTGACCGGCGCGATGATGTCGCGCGCCGCGGCGCATTCGCCCTGGTAGCCGGGCAGCGTGAAGTACTGCTGCATGTCGATCACCACCACCGCGGTGCGGGCGCCGGGCAGGCTGTCGTAGGGATGCAGGCAGCCCTGGCGCGCGATGACGCGGTCCTGCACCCATTGCGGAATCTGCATGGCGGTTCCTTATCCGTAGCGCCGCGCCACGGCGGCTTCGATGCGGTACACCACCAGGTACATGACGCTGGAGATCAGCGCCAGCATGGCGATGGCGGTCATGACGATGTTCAGCTTGAAGACCTGGCTGCCGTTCATGATGAGAAAGCCCAGGCCCGAGTCGGCCGACTGGAATTCGCCCACGATGACGCCCACCAGCGCCAGGCCGATGTTCATCTTCACCGCGGCGATCAGGGTCGGCACGCTGCCGGGCAGCACCACCTTGGTCAGCACCTGCCAGCGGCTGGCGCCGAAGGTGCGGGCCAGCTTGACCTTGTTCAGGTCGATGGCGCGAAAGCCCGCATACACCACCATGATGGTCACGAACACCGCGATCGCCACGGCCATGCCGTAGACCGCGTAGTCCGACCCCAGCCACAGGTAGAAGATCGGCACGAAGGCGATCTTGGGCATGGCGTTGGCCACCACCAGGAACGGATCGAGCACCTTGTACAGGAAGTCCGACCACCACAGCGCGGCGGCCACGATGATGCCGATCACCATGCTGAGCGTGAAGCCCACCAGCGTGGCCGACAGCGTGGTGGCGATGTGGTGCGCCAGGTTGCCCTGGCGCCACAGCTCCAGGAAGGTCGGCCACAGCGCGCTCGGATAGCTGGTCAGCAGCGGGTTGAGGATGTGCATGCGCGGCAGGATCTCCCAGGCGCACAGGAACACCACCAGCAGCAGCGCCTGGGCGATGCGGATGTTGCGGCGGCGGGCGCGGTCGCGCCGCAGGTAGTCCAGGTACTTCTGGCTGGGCGCGGGCACGGCGCGCAGCGGCACGGTGTTGGCGATCGGGGCGTTCACGGCTCAACCCTCCACATGGACGTCCAGCTCGTCCCAGAGCTGCTTGAAGTAGGCATTGAATTCCGGCCGGGAACGGGCCTGGAACGGCGTCGGCCGCGCGCCGTCGCCATAATGGATGCGGTACTGGCTCTTGAGCCGTCCGGGCCGGCGCGACAGCACGATGACGCGGTCGGTCATGGCGATGGCCTCGCCGATGTCGTGGGTCACCAGCACCACCGTCTTGCCTTCGCGCCGCAGGATGTCGACGACCTCGTCGGAGATCGCCAGCCTGGTCTGCGAATCCAGCGCCGAGAACGGTTCATCCAGCAGGATCACGTCGGGCTCGGTCACCAGCGTGCGCGCCAGCGCCGCGCGCTGGCGCATGCCGCCCGACAACTGGCGCGGCGTATGCGACAGGAACGCGCCCAGCCCGCACTTTTCCAGCAGGTGCACGGCCCGCGCTTCGCTGCGCGCGTCCCGCCGGCCCTGGATCTCGGCGCCCAGCATGACGTTGTCGAGAATGGTGCGCCACTCGAAAAGATAGTCCTGCTGCAGCATGTAGCCGATGCGCGGATTGGGTTCGGTGACCGCCTGGCCGTCGATCATCACGGTGCCCGAGGTCGGCGCGTGCAGGCCGGCGATCAGCGACAGCAGCGTGCTCTTGCCACAGCCGCTCTGGCCGATCAGGCTGACGAATTCGCCCGGCGCCAGCGCGAACGACACCTGCGACAGCGCTTCGGTCTCGCCCTCCGGCGTGAAATAGCTCAGGCAGACATCGCGCAGTTCGATCTTGGCGGTGGCCGGGTCCGGCTTGAGGTTGTGGACGACGGCGCTCATCACGGCACCTTCCTGGCGAAGTCCGCCACCACCACGTCTTCATATTTGACGCGGGCGCCTTCCTTCATCACCGCGCTGGCGATCAGCATGTCCTGCAACCGGCTCATGGCCTCGGCCGTCACCAGCGGCGTGGTCTTCCAGATCTGGTACTGCTTGTAGCGCTCGATCGCGTCGGTCACCGCGGCCGCGTCCATGCCGGGGAAGTAGGTCATGATCTGCGGCGCCAGCGTGGCCGCCGGCGTGTCCTTGACGTATTTCTCGGCGCGCGCCACCACGTTGGTCCAGGCCTGGATCACCTTGGGGTTGTCGCGGATGTACTTGTCGGTGGCGGTGAAGACCGTGTAGTCCACCTGGCCGACCTCATGACCGACCGAGGCCACGATGTAGCCCTTGCCGTTGCGCACCAGTTCGCCGGCCTCGGGCTCCAGGAAGATGCCGTATTCGCCCTGGCCCGCCATCCAGGCGCCGGCGCGCGCCGGGATGCCGATGTTGTTGAGCAGCTTGACGTCTTTCTGCGGGTCGAGGCCGTGCTTGCGCAGCGCGGTCTCCAGGAACACGATGGGGTTCGACCCGGGCCGGAAGCCGATCACCTCCTTGCCCTTGAGCATGCTCCAGTCGAATTTATCGACCGGCTTGCGCGCCAGCAGGAAGAAGCCGTCGGTGGCGGTCAGGCCGGCGAAGATCTTCGGCTTGACCGGCGATTCGCTGTTCTGCACGTAGATCGAGGCTTCGGGGCCGATCAGCACGATGTCGGCGCTGCCCGAGAGCAGGGCGGTCATGCCCTTGTCGGTGCCCTGCGAGGTCTTCATGGACACGTCCAGCCCGGCGTCCTTGAAATAGCCCTGCGACAGGGCGACGTACTTGGGCACGTAGAGGATGGAGCGAACCACCTCTTCGTAGCGTACCTTTACGGGGGGATTGAGGGCTTCGCCGTGGCTGGCGAAAGGGGCGAGGACGGCGGCAAGCAGCGCCGCCGCCAGGCGAGGCAATGGCAAGGGCTTCACGGGACTTTCTCCTGCGTCTATATGCCTCGCCGAAACCCGGCGCGGCACGGCCAATGGGATGGATCGACTGCAACAACAGGGAAGCCCGAGGCGATTGCGATCGGGCCAATACGGCTTGGATTGAATACTATATTCAACAATCGCGAGCGACAAGCGTTTTGGTATTGGCGTTTTTCTCTATGGACGAGCGAAGTCGCGCCCCGGAAAATTCGAGGCTGGAATACCACTTGGTATACAAAGCAGGGAATCCCCGTGCGAACGGCCCGGCGAATCCGGGCCTTGGGGGAAGGCGGCGCCGCGCGCCGCCCGCGTTACACCAGCACCTGGTTCAGAAAGCGCGAGATGTCCGCCACTTCCTCGGCGCAGACCGAGTGCGGCATGGGGTAGGTGTGCCAGCGCACGTCGTAGCCCAGGCGTTCCAGCTCGGCCCGCGAGGCCTCCGCGCGCGGCAGCGATACCACCGGGTCATACAGGCCGTGGGCCAGGAAGATCGGGGTGCGCTGGTTGGCCGGGGCGCGCTCGGCCTCGGCGCTGTCCAGCAGCGGCAGGTAGCCCGACAGGCCCATCATGCCGGCCAGCTTGTCCTGCAGCCGCAGGCCCGTGTGCAGCGTCATGGCGCAGCCCTGCGAGAAGCCCGCCAGCACGATGTTCGAGGTCGGGATGCCGCGCGCGTTCTCGCGCGCGATCAGTTTGTGGATCGCGGCTTCCGAGGCGCGGATGCCCTTGGCGTCTTCCACCCGCACCAGGTCCATCACCAGGATGTCGTACCAGGAGCGCATCGCCATGCCATTGTTGATGGTGACGCGTTGCACCGGCGCATTGGGGAAGACGAAGCGCACGCCCAGGCCGGCCGGCAGGTCCAGCTCCGGCACGATGGGCGCGAAGTCGTTGCCGTCGGCGCCCAGGCCGTGCAGCCAGATCACGGCGTGCGTGGGATTGGAGGCGGTTTCGATCTCGATGCAATCGAGCAGGTCGGTGGGGGCGTTCATGGACGGCGGGCGCAATCAGTGGGTGAGGGTCTTGAGGGCCTGGAACAGGGCGCGATAGTGCTTCTTCTGCGGTTCCTGGCCTTGCAGCAGCACGGCGTTGGCTGCCTTCTCCTTGCGGGCGGCGCGGATCACTGCGCGTAGCTGCTGCACATCCGCCTGCGGATTGTCGTTCAGCAGCTTGGTCAGGGCGTCGTCGTCGTCGAGCAGCCGGTCGCGCAGGGTTTCCAGGCGGTGCATGGCCGCGGTTTCCTCGCGCGAGCCGTTTTCCCAGACATCGAGCTGGGCGCGGATCTCGTCGGCGGGGGCGTCGCGCATCAGCTTGCCCACGAAGTGGGTCTGGCGGCGCCGGCCTTCGCGGCTGGTGGTGCGCTGCGCCTCGCGGATCGCTTCGTAGAGGCGTTCGGCCAGGGGCAACTGCTTGAGGCGTTCGGGGGACAGTTCGATCAGTTGCTTGCCCAGGTCCAGCAGCGCGTGCATTTCACGCTTGACCTGGGACTTGCTGGGACGATCGTAGCCGTTCTCGTCGTAGCCGTCGGAGGATTCTTCTTCGATGTGGGAATTCATGGAAAACTGCGCAATGACAGACTTGGCTATGATAACCGTCTCTGCAAATTGGACAGCAATGGTCAAATCCTCCTCCTCCTTGCCGCTGGCGGCCAATCACGCCCGTTTTTCCGAACTCGTCGAGCAAACCCTGGCCTACGCGCGACAGATCGGCGCCTCGGATGCCGCGGCCGAAGTCTCCGAAAGCCTGGGTCTGTCGGTGTCGGTGCGCAAGAACGACATCGAGACCGTCGAACAGACCCGTGACCGCTCGCTCGACCTGACGGTCTACGCCGGCCAGAGCCGCGGCTCCGCCTCGACCTCCGACTTTTCCGAAGCCGCGCTGCGCCAGACGGTCGAAGCCGCCTGGCACATCGCCCGCCACACCGCCGCCGATCCGGCCGCCGGCCTGCCCGACGCCGACCAGTTGGCCACCGAATTCCCCGACCTCGACCTGCATCGCGCCTGGACGGTCTCCACCGAGGAAGCCGCCGAACTGGCCCTGCGCGCCGAGCGCGC
>SWKJ01000189.1:0-16642 GCA_019425465.1 Colletotrichum falcatum | reverse complement strand
ATACGAGGAAAAGCTGCGCGCGGGCACGCTCAAGCTCGACGCGCGCCCGCGCGTGGTGCGCGACGGCGGCGCCAGCGCGCTGCTGGACGGCATGGGCGGACTGGGCTATCCGGTATCGGCGCAGGCCATGAACCTGGCCGTCGACAAAGCGCTGGAGCATGGCGTGGGCGCGGTGTCAGTGTGCAATTCGCATCACTTCGGCGCGGCTGGCGTCTATGCGCGCATCGCGGTCGAGCGCGGCGTGGTCGGGCTGGTCACCAGCAGCGCCAACGGCGTCATCATGGTGCCCACGCGCGGCGCCATGCCCATGCTGGGCACCAACCCCATCGCCTTCGGCGCGCCGGCCGCGCATAACGAGCCGTTCGTGCTCGACATGGCCACCACCACCGTCGCGGCCAACAAGGTCAAGGTCTATGACTTCCTTGGCAAGCCGCTGCCGCCGGGCTGGGCGGTGGACGGGCAGGGCGAGCCGGTCACCGCGGCCGACAGCGCCATGCAGTTCATCTTCAAGCATCCCGAGGGCGGGCTGACGCCGCTGGGCGGCACGCCGGCCATGAGCAGCCACAAGGGCTATGGCCTGGCGATGATGGCGCAGATCCTGGGCGGCACGCTCAGCGGCAGCGCGCTGGCGGCGCGCCGCAACGTCACGCGCCGTCCCGGCGAACCCGACGACGTCGGCCACTTCTTCCTGGCGCTCAATCCCGACGCCTTCCGCGCCAGCGGCTCGTTCGAGTCGGACATGGACGACCTGATCGACACGCTGCACGACACCCCGCCGGCGCGGCCCGACGAACCGGTGCTGGTGGCCGGCGAACCCGAGGCCGCCGAGCGCGCGCGCCGCCGCGAGCGGGGCATCCCGATCCCGCCCGCCCTTGCCACGCGCCTGCGCGAGATCTGCCAGCGGGCCGCGGTGCCGTATCTGCTGGACTGAGCCCTCCGCCCGGTCGCATGACGTTTTCCCCGCCGCGCGGGCCTGCCCGCGCGTTGATTCACCGACCCGGCCACCGGGCGGCAAGCATTAGAAAAACACGACAAGGAGACAACCATGCAACACAAGACATCGCCGGCGCGCCGCCGGCTGGGACTGGCCGCGCTGGCATTGGGCGCGGCCGCGGCGATCGCACCGGGGCTGCTGCTGGCGCAGGACTGGCCGACACGGCCGGTCAAGCTGATCGTGCCGTTCCCCGCGGGCGGCAGCACCGACGCGGTCGGACGCCTGCTGGCCGCCGAGCTGTCCAAGGAACTGGGACAGAGCGTCGTGGTCGAGAACAAGGGCGGCGCCAACGGCAACATCGGTTCCGATGTGGTCGCCAAGGCCGAGCCCGACGGCTACACGCTGCTGCTGTCGGGGGTGGGCTCGAACGCCATCAGCTATTCGCTCTACCAGAGCATGCCGTACCGCGACAGCGACTTCGCCCACATCTCGCTGCTGGCCACCGGGCCCAACGTGCTGGTGGCCAACATGGATTTCCCGGCCACCAACTTCGCCGACTTCATCAAGCTGGTGCGCGCCAACCCGGGCAAGTACACCCACGCCAGCTCGGGCAATGGATCGTCGGGCCACCTGGCCATGGAGATGCTCAAGCAGGCCGCCAAGATCGACCTGGTGCACGTGCCCTACAAGGGCGGCGCCGCCGCCATCACCGACATGATCGGCGGCCGCGTGTCGGTGATGTTCCTGAACCAGGACACGCTGCTGCCGCAGGTCAAGTCCGGCAAGCTGCGCGCGCTGGCGGTGGCCAGCGCCAAGCGCAATCCCGCCTATCCGGATACGCCCACGGTCGCGGAGTCCGGCTACCCGGGCTTCGCCGCCGAATCATGGTTCGGCCTGTCGGCGCCGGCCAAGACGCCGCCGGCCGTCATTCAGCGGCTGAACCAGGCCACCGTCAAAGCCCTGGCTTCACCGGATATCCGGCAGAAGCTGGAAAGCGTAGGCTTCGTGGTGGTGGGTGACGACCCCAAGGCGTTCTCGGCCTTTGTCCAATCCGAAATCACCAAATGGGGCGCGGCGGCCAAGGCCTCCGGCGCCCGCATGGACTAGCGTTCTGTATCAACTCCCCCGCGCGCCGGGCGGCGCCGGGGTTCAATACGATGGGAAACACGCAGCGATGACTTCACCCTTGCCCAACCGCTTTCGCCAACGCATCCTGGCGCGCGAGCGCCTGATCGGCTTCTGGATGTGCATGTCCAGCCACATCACCGCGGAAGTCGCGGGCCTGGCCGACTTCGACTGGCTGCTGCTGGACGGCGAGCATTCGCCCAACACCGTGCCGATGTTCCTGCAGCAGTTGCAGGCCCTGCAGGGCAGCGCCAGCGCCGCCATCGGCCGGCCGACCTGGAACGATCCGGTCGAGATCAAGCGCCTGCTGGACATCGGCTTCTACAACCTGCTGATCCCCTTCATCGAATCCGAGGATGACGCGCGCCGCGCCGTGGCTGCCACGCGCTATCCGCCGCAGGGCATCCGCGGCGTGGCCGGCATGCAGCGCAGCAACCGCTATGGCACCGTGCCGGATTACTTGAAGACCATCAACGACAACATCTGCGTGCTGCTGCAGATCGAGAGCCGGCCGGGCATCGAGGCGGTCGACGCGATCGCCGCGGTCGAGGGCGTGGACGGCGTCTTCATCGGCCCGTCGGACCTGGCCGCGGCCCTGGGCCATCTGGGCAACCCGGGCCACCCGGAAGTGCAGGAAGCGATTCGCCACCTGTACCAGCGCGTCACCGCGCAGGGCAAGGCGGTGGGCATCCTGGCGCCGGTGCAGGCCGATGCGCGCCGCTACCTGGACATGGGCATGCACTTCGTCGCGGTCGGCACCGACCTGGGCGTGTTCAAGCAGGCCACCTTCGCGTTGCGCGAGGCCTTCCCCACCTGATCCTGCCTGATCGCGCGGCCGTCGCGTTCGCCACGGCCGCGCCTTGCCTTACTGCTCCAGCGCCAGCAGGTCGGCGACCGTCTGGCGGCGGCGGATCAGGCGCGCCTCATTGCGGTCCAGCAGCACTTCGGCCGCCAGCGGCCGGGTGTTGTAGTTCGAGGACATCGACGCGCCATAGGCGCCGGCATTGTGGAACACCAGGAAGTCGCCGATGCGCGGCCGCGGCAGCGACTGGTCCGAGACCACGCCGCCCGCGTCCTGCGTGAACACGTCGCCCGATTCGCACAGCGGGCCGGCCACGGCGACACGGGTCTCGGCCGTCGGCGGCGTGGCGCCGTCCGGCGCGTGCACCGAGATGCGGTGGTAGCTGCCGTACATGGCTGGGCGCATCAGGTCGTTGAAGCCGGCGTCCACCAGCGCGAAATCGCGCTCAGGGCGGCGGTTGATCGCGTGCACTTCGGCCACCAGCGCGCCCGCCTCGGCCACCAGGAAGCGGCCCGGTTCGATCTCCAGGCGCACCGCGTGGCCCAGGCGCTGCTCGATGCGCTTGCGGGCCGCGTCCCATTGCGCGAAGTAGTGGTCGCAGTCGATGCGCGGCTCGCCCTCGCGATACGGAATCGACAGGCCGCCGCCGGCCGAGATGGCCTCGATGTCGTGGTCCAGCGAGGCGACCACGTCGACCATCGCGTCGCACACGCTGGACAGGTGGCCATAGTCCACGCCCGAACCGATGTGCATGTGGATGCCGACCAGCTTCAGGCCGTAGCGGCGCACGATGCCGATGGCGGCCGCGACGTCGTCGATCCAGATGCCGTGCTTGCTTTGCGGGCCGCCGGTGTTGGTCTTGTTGCTGTGGCCGTGGCCGAAGCCCGGGTTGATGCGCAGCCAAACGCGGTGGCCCGGCGCGTGCTGGCCGACGCGTTCGAGCATGTCGAGCGAGCCGGCATTGACGGTGATGCCGTGCTTGATGACGGTGGCCAGGGTGGCGTGGTCGATCAGATCGGCCGTGAACACCACGCCGGCCGGCTCGCCCGCGGGCTCGAAGCCGGCGGCCAGGCTGCGCTCGATCTCGCCCAGGGACACCGCGTCCACCATTACGCCCTCGGCGCGCATCAGGCGCAGGATGTGCAGGTTGGAGCAGGCCTTCTGCGCGTAGCGGATGACGTCGAAGCGGCGCAGTTGGGCGATGCGCTCGCGGATGACGGCGGCATCGTAGACCCACAGCGGGGTGCCGTGCTCGGCGGCGAGTCGGGTGAGTTGGCGCGGATCGAAAGCCATTGCGGGGTGAACCTTGTTACGGTGATGGGGTAGGGAATCAGGGCAGCATCATGCCTGCGCCAGGTCATCCAGTAAAATGCTTAGATTTTCCACATCGATTCATTCCTGATATGGGTCAGTCATGCTGACGCACCGACATATCGAAGTCTTCCGCGCCCTCATGATCGCCGGCAGCGTGACCAAGGCTGCCGACCTGCTGTTCACCTCGCAGCCCACCGTCAGCCGCGAGCTGGCGCGCATGGAGCAGACCATCGGCTTCGCCCTGTTCGAGCGGGTGCGCGGCCGCCTGCGGCCCACCATGCCCGCGCTGGCGCTGTACGACGAGGTGCGGCAGTCATACGCCGGGCTGGAGCGGGTGGCGTCCACCGCGGCGCGCCTGCGCGCCTTCCAGGACGGGCAACTGGCGGTAATCGCGTTGCCGGCGTTTTCACATTCGCTGCTGCCGGGGGCCTTCCGGCGCTTCAGCCAGGACTACCCGGGCGTGAGCCTGGCGCTGGAGGCGCAGGAATCGCCGTTCCTGGAGGAATGGCTCACGGCCCAGCGCTACGACCTGGGCCTGACCGAGCACGAGCTGGAGCCGGCCGGCACCCGGCTGGCGTTATTGCTGGAGGTGGACGAGGTCTGCGTGCTGCCCGATGGTCATCGCCTGTTGGCCCGGCCGGCGCTGGAACTGGCCGATTTCGCCGGCGAACCGTTCGTCAGCCTGTCGTCCAGTGACCCCTACCGCATCCAGATCGACGAGGCCTTCGCGGCCGAAGGCGTGCTGCGGCGCGCGATCATCGAGACGCCGACGGCGGTCTCGGTATGCGCCTTCGTGCGCCAGGGGCTGGGGCTGGCCATCGTCAATCCATTGACGGCGCTGGATTTCATCGGCCGCGGCCTGCATATCCGGCCATTGCGGCGATCGTTCCCGTTCCGGGTCAACCTGGTGTTTCCGGAGCACCGGCCCAAGAACCCGCTGGTGGACGCCTTCACCGCCACCCTGCGCGACGAGGCCGAGCAGATCCGCGCCCGCCTCGCGGCCCGGCAGGACTGACGGGCGCTGCCGCCATCGGGCCATTCGGCTGGGGCCCGTAGACGGCAGTCGGCAATAGGTGGGAATGGGCAGGTGGCAGCAGCCGGCAATAGCGCAACGAGCAACTGGCAACAGGAACAGGCAACAGGAACAGGCAACAAAAAAGGATGCCCGTGGGCATCCTTCTTCATTTGCCGTATTCATGACGCCCTGCAAGGCAGGGCGGCATAATGGCTTAGGCCAGCGCCTTGATGGCGGCAGCCAGGCGGCTCTTGTGGCGAGCGGCCTTGTTCTTGTGGATGATGTTCTTGTCAGCCACGCGATCGATCACGCTCGACGCCTTCTGGAACACTTCGCCAGCCGCAGCCTTATCGCCAGAGGCGATGGATTGGCGAACGCGCTTGATGGCGGTGCGCAGCATCGAGCGCAGGCTGGAATTGTGCTTGTTGCGCTCAACGGATTGGCGAGCGCGCTTGCGGGCTTGGGCGGTATTGGCCATGTTGCTATGTAAGTTGAATTCGGCAAAGTCGAACATTTTAGCAAGTCCCAGAGGGATTGCAAGCTTTAAATGCCGTGTCTGCCGATGGAGCGCCCGTCAACCGGGCGGGGGGCGCTGCGAGGAAAGCCTCGGACTGCAGGACCCGGGTAGCTTGACCTGGGCTTCAGACCGCGCGGGCATCGAAGGAATCAACGCCTGGTGGCCCTGCTGCGCCTACTGGATAAAAACACCGTGCCGAGTATACAACGGAAGCGGCCTTTCGTTACAGCCCCGTTTCAGCGGACGTGGTCAGGCCGCGACGTTGATTGACACGAACCAGGGTGTGTAACGCCGCACGTGGATCGGCATCATGTCTTCGAGCGCGGCCAGCGCCGCGTCCGTGTCGTCGAGCGGGAAATGGCCGGAAACGGGCAGGCCGCCAGCGGCCATGGAGACGCGCAGGGAGCCGCTGCGGTAGGGGCGCAGGGCGGCGATGACCTCGGCCAGCGGGCGACCGCGGGCGTCGATCCAGCCAGCCTCCCAGGCGGCTTCCGCCATCAGTTCGGCACGGGGGGTGTCGATGCGCGAGACATCGAAGCGGGCTCCGGTGCCGGCCCGCACGATGCCGTGGGCGCCCGCCATGGTTTCCACCACCACCTCGTGCTCGTGCACCACGACCACCGTGCGCTGGGCTTGCTGGCGCACCATGTAGCGGGTGCCCAGGGCGCGCACGGTGCCCTCGGCGGTCTGCACCAGGAAGGGCCGCCGCGCGTCGGGCGCCACCGACACGGTGACGGCGCCGTCCAGCAGCCGCACCTGGCGGTAGGCGGGCGTGAAGTCCAGGTTGACGCGGCTGCGCGCGTCCAGCAGCAGTTGGCTGCCGTCGGAAAGCAGGTAGCGGCGGCGTTCGCCGGTGGCCGTGGCGGCGTCGGCCGCGACGTTGCTCAACGGATAGAAGGCGTTGCCCACGTACGCGGCGCAGGCGCCCGCGCTGGCGAGGGCGAGCGAACCCGCCAGGAAGCGCCGGCGCGGCGGCACGACGACGGGCGGCGTGACGGCAGGCGCGGGCGCCGCCTGCGGCGAGGGCGGCGAGGTGGTCGTGGCGTAACCGGCAGGATAGGCGTCGCCCAGCCGGCCAAAGCCCGATCCCGCCAGAGTGCCCGTCAATTGTTGCCAGGCATTCTCATGCAGAGGGTCGGCCGCGCGCCACGCCAGGAAATCGTTGTAGTCCTGCGCCGTCGCTTTACCGGAGCGTAGCAGCAGCAACCAATTGATGACTTGGTCCGCCATGGGTTGTCCTTGGGCGTACTTCACTTCAAGCTGCCGCCTGGGGGGCCAGGCGGGAATCCTTTTGATGGCAATTTGTAAATAATAAAGGTTTTTTACCAAAGATTACCGGCCGCTTGTCAATTCTTGACGAATCAAATGCAAAAAAGCCGGCGGGTAGCCGGCTTTTTGCTGAGATTGAGGCGCGAACCTTGGAAATTAACGGGGGGATCGGCGTCCGAAGTCTCGGGGACGGAACCCAAACAGTAACAACATGCCGAAGTAGGCCGCCGCGCTGGCCGCCAATACGCCGGTCAGCCACAGCGCGCGATGGCCGGCATGGGCCTGCAGGCCGATCCAGTCAATACGACCATCGGCGTATAGCAGCAGCGCGGCCAGGGCCGCCAAGGCCGGCACCAGGCGCAGGCAGAAGCGGCCCCAGCCGTCGCCGGGCCGGTAGACGCCCCGGCGGCGCAGGCCGATCAGCAGCGCCAGCGCATTCAGGCAGGCGCCCAGGCCGATGGCGAGCGCCAAGCCGGCGTGGGCCAGCAGCGGCACCAGCGCCAGGTTCATCAGTTGGGTCAGGATCAGTACGCCGATGGCGATTTTCACGGGCGTGCGGATGTCCTGCTTGGCATAGAAGCCGGGCGCCAGGATCTTCACCGCCAGCAGGCCGATCAGGCCGGCCGAATAGGAAATCACGGCCAGCCGGGTCTGCAGCACGTCTTGCGCCGAGAACGCGCCATAGTGGAAGAGCGTCGCCACCAGGCCGTCCGACAGCAGCGCCATGCCCACCGCCGCCGGCAGTCCCAGCAGCAGCACCAGCCGCAGGCCCCAGTCGAGCAGCGCGCTGTAGCCGCCATGGTCGTCGCGGGCGTGGGCGGCCGACAGGCTCGGCAGCAGCACCGTGCCCAGCGCCACGCCCAGCAGGGCGGTCGGGAATTCCATCAGGCGGTCGGCGAACGACAGCCAGGTGACGCTGCCGGGCGCGAGCCAGGTGGCGATGTTGGTGTTGATCAGCAGCGAAATCTGCGCCACCGACACGCCCAGCGTGGCCGGCGCCATCTGCTTGAGGATGCGCTGCACCGTGGGGTCGGCCCAGGCTTCGCGAAAGCGCAGCGAGAAGCGCGGCGTCAGGCCCAGCCGCGCCAGCGCCACCCATTGCACCGCCAGTTGCGCCACGCCGCCGATCATCACGCCGATGGCCAGGGCATAGACCGGCACGTCCATGCGCGGGGCCAGCCAGAGGCAGGCGGCGATCATGGACAGGTTCAGCAGCACTGGCGTGAAGGCCGGCACGGCAAAGCGCCGCCAGGTGTTGAGCACGCCGGAGGCGAACGCAATCAGCGACATGCAGAAGATGTAGGGAAACATCACCCGCGTCATCCAGACGGCGGCGCCAAATTCGGTGTCGCGCGCGGCGCCGCGCAGGCCGCTGGCCATGGCCGACACCACCCAGGGCGCGGCGATGATGCCGATCAGCGTGATCGCCATCAGGGCCGCGGTCAGCAGCAGCGCCACCCGGTCCAGCAGGGTGCGGACCTCGGCTTCGGAGCGGTTGTTACGGGCATGGCCCAGGATCGGCACGAAGGCCTGGGCGAAGGCGCCTTCGGCGAACAGCCGGCGCAACAGGTTGGGAATGCGGAAGGCGACCCAGAAGGCGTCGGTGATGGGGCCGGCGCCGAAGGCGCGCGCCACCAGGATGTCGCGCACCAGCCCGGAAATACGGGACAGCAGGGTGAAGCTGCTGACGGTGGCCGCGGAACGGAACAGGCTCATGGAGTGACTGGATGGAGGCGGGCGGCCGTCAATGGAAAATCGCCTTCCTCGAAGGGAAGGACCGCTGCATGCCCGGGCGCTTCAAAGGATGGCTTTTCCCCGCCGGGCCGCCCCAAGGGGAAAAAGCCCCCTCGGGGGGCAGAGAGCCCCCGCAGGGGGCGAAGCGTGGGGGCATATTCCCCGCCGGGCCGCCCCAAGGGGAAAAAGCCCCCTCGGGGGCAGAGAGCCCCCGCAGGGGGCGAAGCGTGGGGGCATATTCCCCGCCGGGCCGCCCCAAGGGGAAAAAGCCCCCTCGGGGGGCAGAGAGCCCCCGCAGGGGGCGAAGCGTGGGGGCATATTCCCCGCCGGGCCGCCCCAAGGGGAAAAAGCCCCCTCGGGGGCAGAGAGCCCCCGCAGGGGGCGAAGCGTGGGGCATATTCCCCGCCGGGCCGCCCCAAGGGGAAAAAGCCCCCTCGGGGGGCAGAGAGCCCCCGCAGGGGGGCGAAGCGTGGGGGCATTTTTACTTCGGGGGCATCCGGATGGCGCCGTCCAGGCGGATCGTCTCGCCGTTCAGCATGTCGTTGGTGATGATGGCGTGCACCAGCTTGGCGTAGTCCTCCGGACGGCCCAGGCGGGCGGGGAAGGGGATGCTGGCGGCCAGCGAGTCCTGCACTTCCTGCGGCATGCCGAAGATCATCGGCGTGCCGAAGATGCCGGGAGCGATCGTCATGCAGCGGATGCCGGTCTTGGCCAGGTCGCGGGCGATCGGCAGGGTCATGCCGGCCACGCCGGCCTTGGAGGCGGCGTAGGCCGCCTGGCCGATCTGGCCGTCGAACGCGGCGACCGACGCGGTGTTGATCATCACGCCGCGCTCGCCGGTGGGCTCGGGCGTGTTGCCGCTCATGGCCTCGGCGGCCAGTCGCATCATGTTGAAGCTGCCGATCAGGTTGATCGACACGACCTTCTGGAACAGATCCAGCGGGTGCGCGCCGTTCTTGCCGACGATCTTGGCGGCCGGCGCCACGCCGGCGCAGTTGACCAGGCCGAACAGGGTGCCCAGTTCCTTGGCCGCGGCAACGGCGCGCTGGCCGTCGGCCTCTTGCGTCACGTCGCAGTGGACGTAGCGCTGGCCCAGTTCCTTGGCCAGTTCCTCGCCGGGGCCGTCCTGCAGGTCGGCGATGACCACCTTGGCGCCGTTGGCCACCAGCATGCGCACGGTGCCGGCGCCCAGGCCGGATGCGCCGCCGGTAACGATGAATACCTTGTTCGCGATTTCCATGTCTCTACCACCAGATCAATTCAAGGGATGAAAACGGCGCGCCGGGCGCCGGATGCGAAAAGGCCTTCGGGCCGGGGGCGGAACGCGTCGCGTCCGGCCGGCGCCGAAGGCCTGGGCCTGCGAAGCGCCTATCAGCTCTTGACGGCGTCGAACAGGCGCGACTTGATTTCCTCGACCGCGCCGACGCCGGAGATCTTGCGGTACTTCGGCGCCTCGGCCGGGTTCTGCTGGGCCCACGACGAGTAGTAGTCGACCAGCGGACGGGTCTGCTGGCGGTACACGTTCAGGCGATTGCGGACCGTTTCCTCGCGGTCGTCGTCGCGCTGGATCAGGTCTTCGCCGGTGACGTCGTCCTTGCCTTCGACTTTGGGCGGGTTGAAGCGCACGTGGTAGCTGCGGCCGCTGGGCTGGTGCACGCGGCGACCGCTCATGCGTTCGATGATGTCTTCTTCGGGGACTTCGATTTCCACCACGTAGTCCAGCTTGACGCCGGCGCTCTTGAGCGCGTCGGCTTGCGGAATGGTGCGCGGGAAACCGTCGAACAGGTAGCCGTTGGCGCAGTCGGGCTGCTTCAGGCGGTCCTGGACCAGGCCGATGATGATCTCATCCGAGACCAGGCCGCCGGCATCCATGACCTTCTTCGCTTCGATGCCCAGGGGCGTGCCAGCCTTGACCGCGGCGCGCAGCATGTCGCCCGTGGAAATCTGGGGAATGCCGAAATGCTGGGTGAGAAACGCGGCCTGGGTGCCTTTGCCGGCGCCGGGAGGTCCGAGCAAGATGAGACGCATGAGTGCTCCTGAATGGGGTTTAATTTTTGTGATCCGAGCGATTATGCCGCAACGCAGCAGCCTCTGCGGGGCCGCGCCATGCGAAATAACCCTTATATCCGTTTGCTATAGATCAAGCGAACGCGTTCCAGATCGGCCGGCGTATCTACGCCGGCGGCCGGAGGGTGCGACGCCCGATGGACGACGATGACGTGGCCGTGCTCCATCGCGCGCAACTGTTCCAGCGACTCGAACCGTTCCAGCGCGCCTTGCGGCAGGGTCGGGTAGCGGCGCAGGAACGACACGCGGTAGGCGTACAGGCCGATGTGATGCCAGGCGGGCAGGCCGTCGGCCAGCACGCGCTCGCCGCCGGCCAGCGCGTCGCGCGCCCAGGGGATCGGCGCGCGCGAGAAATACAGCGCGCGGCCGTCGACGGCGCAGACCAGCTTGACCACATTGGGGTTGAACAGCGCCTGGGCGTCCGCCAGCGGACAGGCGCAGGTGGCGATGTCCGCCTGCGGGCTGTCGGCCAGGCGGGCCGCCACGGCGTCGATGAGTTCGGGTTCGATCAGCGGTTCGTCGCCCTGCACGTTGACGACGATGGCGTCGTCGGGCAGGCCCAGTTGTTCCACGGCCTCGGCCAGGCGGTCGGTGCCGGTGGGATGGTCGCCACGGGTCATCAGGGCGCGCAGGCCGTGGGCCTGGGCGGCGTCCTGGACGCGCGCGTCATCCGTGGCGATGTAGACCTGCGACGCGCCTGATTGCGCCGCGCGTTCGGCCGTGCGCACCACCATCGGCTTGCCGGCGATGTCGGCGAGCGGTTTGTCGGGCAGGCGGGTCGAGGCGGTCCGCGCCGGGATCAGGGCGATGAAGCTCACGATACGGGCGGGTCAGGAGGAAACGGGGGCGTCGTCCAGCGAGCGCGCTTCCGATTCGAGCATGACGGGAATGCCGTCGCGCAGCGGGAATGCCAGGCGGTCGGCGCGGCAGACCAGTTCGGCCCGGGTGCGGTCGTGTTCGAGGCGGCCCTTGCACAGGGGGCAGACGAGGATGTCGAGAAGGCGGGATTCCATGACCGGGATTCTAAAGCAGTTTGGGCGGGCGCAGCCCGCGCCGGGCCGCCTTGCGCGCCGGAAATGAGGGGCGCGGGAGGGTCGAATTACTTGTTTTGTTAATTGTTGTCATGTTTTGACGCTCCACGCCAGAAATTTCGGGACGGATGATGGCTATGATCCGCCGCGACGTGAGGAAAGAGGAAACACGACAATGGATTCCAACACCATCCGCATCGGACTGATGCTCATCATCCTGGCCTGGACGGTCATCAGCGCCATCACCTACATGGCGCGCCGCAGCGGCAACAAGGACGCACTGCGCCAGCTCAAGCGGGAAGGCCAGCCGTTGCGCCGCCTTGGCGCCGAGGAGCAGGCGCTGGTGCAGCCATTCCTGGTGCGGCCCGCCAAGCCCACGCAAAGCGTCGCGCTGCTCAATGACGGCGTGTTCCCGCTGCGCGGCGCCTTCGTGCGTCACGGGCTGGAATCGAGCCACGGCGCCGCCACGCTGCACGACACGCTGGGCGGCGTCGACGTGGTGCTGCCCTACGACGCGCGCGACTATCTGCGCGAGGACAACCAGGCCGAAGTGGTGCTGACGGAGAAATTCGCCATCGTGGTGGCGCTGAACGGCGGGTTCGACCTGGCCGGCGGCCGCGAGCGCGAGGCGCGCCGGCAGAAGCAGAACCAGCAATGGTCCAGCGGCAAGCTGGGGGCGATGCAGGACGTGGTCGATGCCGACGCGCCCGCCGCGCAGGACGCTGGCAACGCGCCCGACGCCCAGGCCGAACGCGAGTTCGCCGACGCCATGCGGGTCGAGATCCTGAGCCAGCGCGAGGAAACGCCCGCCGAGATCGCCTGGCGCCGTCCGGCAGGCGTCGCCTTCTGGCCCGCCGTGTGGTGGCTGGCGGCGTTCGTCTGCCTGGGCGTGGCCGCGGCGGGCGGCGGCCTGGCGTGGCTGGCCTCGGCCGCCGCGCCGGCGCTGCTGGCCGTCTGGCTGACCTGGCGCCGGCGCCCGTTGGGCGCGGCGCAGAAGGTGAACCGGGTGCGAGGCGAACTGAACGCGATCGTGCTGACCAATCCGGCCAACGCGCAGGCGGTGTCGACCCAATTGTTCCTGGGCGACAAGCTGCCGGTGACGCTGCCCGAACATTGGCGCGCCAACCTGGAGCTGCCGGATGACGGCCGCGTCGACGTGGACCTGCGGGTGGAGGACTATACCGTGCTGCGCCTGGGCAACCGGTTTTCCGTGGATGAAGAGCAGCGCCTGTTTCCCCAGGTGGCCTGGGGGCGCCACGTGACACTGGCGCTTGCGGGGCTGATCGCGGGCGCGGCGTTCGGCCTGATCGGTGACGGCGATCTGCGCGGCGACGTCGCGCTGGCGTCGGCGTGGGCGCGTGGCGCCCAGCCGCGGGTCTACGACTCGGCCACGGCGTTGGCCCAGGACCCGCCCGCGCCCGGCGACGTGGTGGCCCTGAAGGGCGCGGGCCGCTGCCAGTTCCAGCCGGACGCTTACCGTCAGGGCGAGGTGCGCTTCGATTGCGAGCGCATCCGTTGGCAGGGCGATGCGATTCAGGCTGGCGAACTGCGGGTCACGCCGGCCGCGCTGGCGTTGTATTCGGGCGGTTTCCTGAAGACCCGGCCCAATCCGATGATGGACATGCTGGTCCGCAACCAGGTGTATGGCAGCGTGGCCGGCAATCCGCTGGCCGCTTACAACGCCCGCAATGTCTCCGCGGTGACCGTGAATCGCGTGACCGATCTGGTGCTGACGATCGAACTGGCCTGCGAGGCCGCCACGGGGCAGGCCATCGCCGAGTGCGACCGCCTCAAGGCCGAGACGGTCGATGGCCTGATGCTGGCGCGCGACGAGCCGGACAGTTGGCTGGCACTGTTGCGGCTGGCACAGGGCGGGGCCTTCAGGCAGCAGGGCAATGCCGACGAGGGCGTCATCATCGCGCACGTCGCCAACCGGCTGCGCGGTCTGGCCAGGAGCAGCATGGAGCCGCAGTTGCGCGAGGCGTTGGCGCGCGCCGGCAACGACCTGATGGCGCGCCAGCGAGGCGGTGTCGTCCTGCAGGTGTGGCCCGGCCGCTACGCCGATATGCCGCAATTGCCGCCGCGCGACGAAATGCCCGATCTGCTGCAGTCGTGGAGTCACCAGACCGCGATGCTGGCGGCCGATGGAGCCCGGCCATTCCAGGCTGGCGGCGTGGTCACCGCGGTCGGGCGCGAGGCGTCCGGCACAACGGTGGTCGACGTCGATGCGCGGCTTTCGCTGGCCGATCCATGGCCGTCGCTTGCGCGGGTCATCTGGCTGGCGCTGGCGTTGCTGCTGCTGGCGGTGCATGTGCCGCTGGCGGTGCTGCGGTTGCGCGCGGCGGCTGCCCGCAAGCGTGGACTGGCGGAATACGCGCGGCGGCCGGTCGCTGCGCGTTCGGCCTTTTTCTAGGAAGGCTGTCCCACAGCGCGCTGGCGCAGCGTCTGCGCCAGCCAGTCGAACAATCGCGGATCGGAAAAGCCGGCCCGCACCGGCACCTCCCACAGGCGCGCGTCATGCAGAGCGGCGCATTTGATGGCGTCCTTGGACGTGACCAGGATGGTCCGAGCGGCCAGCGCCTGGAAGGGCGAGGTGGCGTAGTCGTGGTGGTCAGGCAGGGGCAGCGTGGCCGCCAGCGTGATCCCCTGGGTTCGCAGCGTGGCGAAGAAACGCTCCGGGTTGCCGATGCCGGCGGCCGCCGCCACGTCCGGCTGGCCGGCGAAGGCGGCCAGCGGGCGGCGCGCGCCGCCTTCGATCTGGCGGGCGTCATCGGGTTCCAGCCACATGGCGACCTGGCGCGGCCCCGGGCCGGAGGGCGCCGCCGCGTGTCCGCCGGGCACGCCGATATTGGTGATCACCGCGTCCACCTCGCGCAGCCGGCTGGCCGGTTCGCGCAAGGGGCCTGCCGGCAGCAGGCGGCCATTGCCGACGCCGCGCTGGTCCTGCACGACGATTTCCAGGTCGCGCGCCAATGCCAGGTGTTGCAGGCCGTCGTCGGAAACGATCACGTCCACCTGGGGATGGGTGCGCAGTAGTGCCTGGGCGGCCAGCGCGCGGCGCGGATGCACCGCCACGGGCGCGCCGGTGGCGCGCGCGATCAAAGCGGGCTCGTCGCCGAATTGCGCGGCTTCTAGTTCGCCCTGGCCGACGCGTGCCTGCGGTCCGAGTTTCACGCCGTAGCCGCGGCTGACCACGCCGGGCGTATAGCCGCGGGCGCGCAGCGCGTCGACGGTGGCAATGACCATGGGCGTCTTGCCGGTGCCGCCCACGTAGATGTTGCCGATCACCACCACGGGCACCGGCGCCCGGTAGGCCGTCGCGCGGCCGTCGCGGTAGCGCGCGCGCTTGCGCGCCACCACGCTTGCGGTCAGCGCGGACAGCGGGCGCAGCAGGGTGGAGAGCCAGCCGCCGCACTGCCATTGGCGCGCAATCAGCGAGGCCTTGGGGCGGGACGAAGTCACCGGGCGGTCTGGGCGGCGAAGTTGACGCGGCCGATGCGGCCAGGCGCGCCGCTTCCATGACGTTGATCACGGACTGGTGAGTGGCCTGCGCATCGGCATTGATGACCACCAGCGGTTCGGTCTTGCCGGCGGCGGCCTGGCGCAGCACGTCGGCGATCTCGGGCGGCGTGGAGACGTCGATCAGCGTGCCATTGAGCGCATAGCGCCCATCCTGGCTGATCGCCACTTCCAGCGCCGGCGGGGTTTCCTGCTCGGCCGAGGCCTGCGGCAGCGTGACCTTCAGTTGCGTGAAGCGGGCGAACGAGGTGGTCGCCGCCAGGAAGATGAGGATGACCAGCAGGACGTCGATGAGCGGAATCAGGTTGATGTCCAGCTCGTCGCGGTCGCCCCGGGAGCCCGGAAATTCATGGACGGTCCTCGCGCGCGGCGGAGCGGGCGACACCGCGCGCGCCAGCCGCGCGGCCGACAGTTCCATGGCGTTCAGGTAGCCGTCGACCCGGCCGCGCAGATAGCGGTGCGCGATCATGGCGGGGATGGCGATGAGAATGCCGAAGCCGGTGTTGTAAAGCGCGATCGAGATGCCCCGCGCCAACTGGGCGGGGTCGCCGCCGCCAGGCGTGTACGAACCGAAGATTTCGATCATGCCGACCACGGTGCCGAACAGTCCCATCAGCGGCGCGACCACGGCGATGGTGCCGATGGCGGGATGTAGCGGCTCAGGTCATGGGCCACGGCGCGGCCGGTGTCCTCGACCACGCTGCGCAATTCCTCGCGCGGCAGATGGCGGTGGCGCATGACCTCGGCCAACACGCGGCCTAGCGGCGAATTGCGTTCCAGGCGGCTCAGGGATTCGGGAGAATCCTGGCGGTTGCGCAGCATCTCGGCCACTTGTTCGTTCAGGCCGCGCGGCATGACCTGGCTGCGGCGCAGCGACAGGAAGCGCTCGAAGATCAGCGCAAGACCCAGCACGGAAGTCGCCAGCAGGGCCAGATCGGCCAGCCGGCCTCGCGCAAGATGGAAAGCAAAGCGGTCAACTCCAGGTGCGCCGGGGGACGGGGAGGGCCACGCGCCGGCATCTGCTCAAGCCGGAACTGTAACGGCGCGGCCGGATGTGGCAAGGCCGGCCGGACGGCAAAACTATCCACAGAATTTGTGGATAATTCTGTGCAAAACTTCGCCGGAACGCTTGCGGGCACAGGGCTTGCGCTTGGTTGCTTCAAATTCGAGCAACCGTGCATGGTCAGAAATTCCATAAAAATCATGTTCTTAGGTCGAATTTGCTAGCTTTCGGGCCTGCCGCGGCAAAAATGCCCGGACGCGGTATCATGGCGGCCGCTACGTATGCCCTGTGGACAGGTACGCATCGGAAAGC